>BPLS01022287.1:0-11722 GCA_019656275.1 Rhododendron kiyosumense
TTCTTGGTATAAAAGGGTTGATACACCTTAGATAGGAGGCTGTTTTTGTTTTGTTTCTTCCCTAGCCCAAGTATGTTGTATAGGGGGATTTGTTTTTACTGGGAAATGCCCCTTTTAGTTCTATAATTGGTTTGTGCCTTTTAAATGAAATGTGATTATCAAAAAAAAAATAAAATATGCGAGTGTGTGTGCAAGTGTTTATGCATGTTTATGTGATTCTAGAATTTTTACAAGTGTGGGTCTATGTGTAAAATGTATGTGGGTGTGGGTAAAATTTATGTGGGTGTGGGTGTGGGTGTGGCTGTAGAAGGGTTCACGACTTGTTTGATGGTTGCTTGGGTCCAGAGGGGAAGAGAGTTGCAAATTCTAGGCTTCTTGGAGATTTTCTTTTCTGAAACAAGTAATTGGCCGATGAATATCCAGCTATACAGTATTATTTTTATCTTACTATGGTTTTTATATAGGAGTACAATATATATACATCTTGTTTGATAGATTTTACTTAGTTTTATTAAGCAAAGTTCTTAAAATCAATATTAGTACAATATTCGGTGGGCAGTTCCGGAGACAAAAAAAAAAAACATGAGATTGAGATTTATGACGGTTTTTTAAATATTTTTTTGTGTCCTTGGAACCGCCCCGTACTATATTACAAGAAATATTATTTTTTTTGAAAGGTGTGAATACTCATTTTTAGACATTCTTTTCTTTGTGAGACGTGTTCCGGATTCTTTAAAAAAGAACTTTTAGAAAATGAAGGTAATTCCAAGTTCAAAAATTATATGTTTATACAAATAATTTTCCTATCGATATGGATCTTGTTTGACGTGCTCCGGTTTCTTTAAAAAAGAACTTTTAGAAAATGAAGGTAATTTCAAGCTCAAAAATCATATTTTTACACAAATAATTTTTCTACCAATATATATCTTGTTTGATAGACCTCATCGAGATTTTTTAAACAATGCAAAAAAAATTAAAAAATTATTTTTCATTTTCATTATAATTGAACTTGAAATTCCCTTCTTTTTGAAAAAAATGATTAAAAAGAAAGCGAAACGGCACCGGAGTACTTTTATGACTTTTTGTCGTGGAGTGAGGGACTAACAAATATTCCAACCTATTTGAAAACTAACCAAAAAAAAAAATTGAAGCTGATTTTTTACACGAAAGAATAATTAGATTGTTATCCTTACAATAACAATCATAGGACACTTTACTCGAGATGTTTTATTATTTTGACAGAAAAAATCAAGGGAGTAGAGACTCCATCTCCATGGACTTCCTTTACATAAGCAACAGAACCTAGACAAAGCTGATGCATATCTATTGTGTGCTTGACGACGTCCATCTCGCAATTAACTATTTCCCTAGACAAAGCTGATGCATATATTGTGTGCTTGACGTCGTCCATCTCGCAATTAACGATTTCCCTTACTCAAATGGGAGATAAGAAAGTCAGATACCGAGCTGATTCAACCCAACCTGCATAAACCGATCAAGAAATTTACTAGTTAACGCAAGACTTACGTTTAGAATAGGATAAGCTAATAACATGCAAGGAACAAAAAAAAGTTTCTGGAACACATATCATCCAATATAAGATCCGATAATAATTCGTGTTAAGGAGCAGAGCAGCAAATCGGCAAGCTGTTTTTTCAACACAAGGCAACTGATATAAAAACCAAGTATTTTAGTCGTCCCTCTTCCGGTAAGAAACAATCTGGTGGACCGCTGGAACTGGCCCTCCAATCTTTGCAATTTGCTTTTACTTCTATAATAATAAAGTACCTTTTCGTAGCCCATTCAAAAACAAAAGCTATTTTATAAATAACACCAGAACCTCTATTTGAAAAGGGGAAACAGGCTTCCGATACAGGTACGATACGCTTCTGAAAGTTTGGCAAAACATTTTGACAAATTCTACAATATGTTAAGGGAAACACCAAAGAAACTAAAGAGACAGAGACTTTCAATCCTACTGCAAATTCTACAGCTTTGTTTGGAGAAAATTTTAGCAAACATAAAAGTATCTTCTTAAAATGTCCAAGGAGAATGAGTTAGAAATTTTCAATAGCGCGTAGCAAGTTCTTGGAAACTATTTGCTAACTTTGGAAACTTCTATGAAATATGTAACGGGAAATTAACTACAAAACTAGTGTATATCCATACCTATATTCAAAGAGGGAGTTGCAAGCAGCTCTTGGACTCCTTTTCACTTGCTGAAATTACGTATGTCGTCTGTGACCTTTATTGTTTTCCTAAATTACAACCTTACCCAAGTCCCAAACAAATGAAACAGCACCACCCCCCCTTTCTTCCTTATATATCTACCGAATTCATATCCAATTGGCTAAGGGAATGACCACTGAAAACGTTGTGGCAAGCTGAAGCTTAGTTGCAGGGCACTTTTAAAATGGTGACGCTCCCACCTTAAGAGCACACTCCTGCGCTCCCAACTAAAGAGCTTAACAGGAGCACGTTCCTTACAAAGATGGGAGCTTTTTGTACAATCCTTGTGTAGAAAAGCAAGGAGTTATCACTTTGACTTTATTAATTGGTCTCAGATGAAATCATATATACCTTGGATGTTGTGATACAGGAAGCCCTGGACAGAGCTCAATGGAAAAGCAGGATTCATGTAGCCGACCTCAATTGATTGGCACAAAAGGCCCGGTTTGGTTTGGTTTGGTTTATATATCTAGCCCAAGTCATGAAATCTTGAAGAGAAACCCATATATTGTAACACTAGCCCATTTCTTAAGCTTATGGTGGACTAGGCACACAGTTTTACTCCCTAAAATGATTGAATTTTTAAAGTATATATTCTATGCTAAATTATTTTCATCATATATGTCGACGTTCCTTTCACGCTCCCGACCTTGGGAACTTGTACATTCCCGCGCTCCCCCGCTCACGCTCCAGCTTCCGCTCCCACTCCCACTTCGTGCAACTAAGAGCCATTCTTGGCAGCCTCGCAAAGAAATATGTGCCATTCTCCGACTCATTGCTTCAACTCATCATTTTCAGTTGGCGAGAGAAGACGGTGCCTAACTTTATACCCTCCTCTTCCTAAGTTCTTACCCAAACATCCTACAGCCACAAAACTCATGTAGAACGTCCCCAAACCGCCACCTCTAGCCACCAATTTTGTTCATCAGGCTTCTAGACTTTGCATTGCATGTTGTCATTTACTATGCAGGACCCTTATTATGAACTATTAAATTTTAAGAATTGATATTTAGTTTGTTTTAAGTATTTATTGAGTGGACGCGCAGGGATCACCATTGAAGTCAAGCCACAATATCAAATGTGGTATAACAATAGCGGAGCCCATGGTATTTTACTTAGTGATCACTATAATGACCGATTAAAAGTCTAAACATGATTAACTCCAAAAGTCGTATTAATGATGGAGCAACTTGTGGCCACTAAAATATTTTATATGCAATTGGATGGGGAAAAATGACAAACATGGTTGAACATTGATATTAATAGGAGAGATTGATAGTTATAATCACCAGAAATGGTACCATACAACAAACGTAGTATAATAGATTAATTGGCAAAACAAACTTCCAAAACATGATGGAGCCAAATAACCAAGGTCATTGGGCAATTTTGATATATACACATACATGAAGCTTACCAATGATAATTGATAAACAGTCACAACGATTACTTGTCTATCATTAAAATTTCTTACGTGTCTAATGTCTTCTATAAGAATCTGTTAATGTGTAATCTTGACAAAAAATTTACTGTATTTGATTGGAGATTTTGAAGGGCAGGCCTGGCACAACGGTAAAATTGCTCCATTGTGACCGAAGGTCACATGTTCGAGTTACGGAAACAGCCTCTTTGATTGCAGCCTTACAGTTGCGTACACCAACCCTCCATTGTGCACTGCGTTTGCCCCCTCTAGATATTGACAATATATGACAACCAACATTGAGCATGTGCCCAATGCTAGTTTAAGTAAAAAGAAAGTATTCGTATAGTTTTCCAGTATGATCTTTAAAAAGCTTTGTCCTTCGTCTAGCGAAAGTTTCTACTAGCATCTCACTTAGGTTTCTAATTTTATTCTTGACGGTTTCCTCTATTGCAAACAAACCACACATAATGTCGAATGATATCCATAAACTAAAAAAGGCCTGCACAGTAAAAAGAAAAGGAAGAAAATGATACTTACTTCCAACATTGTTGAAGAAACCCAAGTGGGTGGGGGCCAAAACATCTTGGAGTAATCCGGATAATTAGCCAAAGACCCAATAATAGCACTCTCTAAATCAAATACACCTACACCACGACCCTTCATTGCACCATCTTCTTCCCTGTTTGAATAGAAGTAATGGTCCGTAAATATTATGCAGTTCCCTTTACATCCAGAAAAATCACAAGCAGATGCCGAAAACGTGCAATTATCACCCAAAAACAAGATTCTCTCCCCCAAACTATCCACCTCAACCCATTTCTGTTCACTTCGATCCAACCTAAAAACCTTAAACCGCACCGTCCTCTCACTCATAAAACAATCGAATTCCTCATAAAACTCGAACCCCTCGTCGAAACCCAAATCATCCTCAGGCCCGACGCTTAGATACGTATCAACTAGCAATAGTTCGCCACTTGATTCCACCAAAGCCTTCTTATCTCCACCGAAAACAGAATGTGCGACCAAATTCACAAACGAAGATGATTCATCGACATTGACAATTACTGTCCTGCCAGTATTATCAACCGCATAGAAATTCTGTTCAAACAGTATCACATCATCATAAGGGGAAGGCAAATCATCAATTATAGTCCATTTCCTCTCGCCAAACTTGAAAATGGCCAGTTTCCCAGATACATGAATAGTCAATAGCACATAGCTGTCAATCCCAGATCCCCAGCACGCCCTCGAACACAATGCAACCTGATCCAGCCACCAATTCAGGAAACCATATCATGAGGTAACTATTTAAACACAATGTCAACGAAAAAGAATCCGTAGCATACAATAATCAGATCATACCAAAAATTGCACAAAGTTTCTAAAGCAATGTGTTTTAAAAGAACCTGACAAATGTTCATGTTTTGAAAGCTTTACAAGATTATCAATGCTATCAAAGATGCCACTCTAATTATTAGATCGCTAATCTATTAATCATCATCAGGGGCTACAAATAATTCCACCTCGGGGCATATGTAAATGGGTCTCGCCTAAGGACAGCAGTTATGGTGCATATAATGCCGTAAAACGCATTTCACATAATTGAACACAATTCACAATTGTTTAGCATTTTCCACGGGCAATTAGAAAAATTCTTAGATTTTATGTCAAAGTGGAAAATTTGATTGTCGTCAACTCAGCTACTGACCTTTTCCATGTATAGATTCCCTGCATCGCTGATCGAATTCGCAAAGGGGCGATAATTGATGTACTGAAGAATGTACTCGTGCCCTAATTCAGAAACCCTGTAGTTCAACAGATCGAGCCTTTTGGGGAAAGAGTCGGGCAAGGCCTTGGTGTGGGATCTGGAGAGAGGGTTCAGGAGGTGGGTGACGTGATCTTGTTCGATCTTGATTAGCCAGCCATCATTATCATTGGAGGATGAGGGGGGTGTTTGGATGCAGCAGGGTTGTTGGGGTAATCCGAGGCGGAAGATGGTTCGCTTGGAGAGGTAGAAACCCCAGGAGGTATCAGAGATGCCGTTGTTGGGGAGGATTGGGAAACGGGAAGGGGGTGAGGAGTGGGGATTAGGGACCACGGAGGATCGCCACGTGGAGCAGACCGATCGGAATCGGAGGAGGTCGGTTGAGGTGTTGAGGTGTTTGGCGATTAGGTCTAGGAGGTCTTTCGGGAGTTGGGACCACTCCGCCATTGATGAGGTTTTCGTTTCCTGGGAAAGAATGATGAATGCAAGGAACCCAGAGAGAGAGAGAGGTGAAGAAGATGAGCAAAAGTAGGCCGCAGGTTCTTGATCTTGACTTTCGTGCGGGATGGAGAAGCCCAAAGGCCAAAACCCGTTACCATGACCGATTCTTACATTGGGCTGGCCTTACTTTGGGCATGCACTGGACCTGGATGAACTTTGATGGTAACTGGCTCAGCCCAACTTAGGCCTGCCTTGTACATCTGTTTTTTTTTTTTTTTTTGACCAACAAGATCAACCCTTTTTTTTGTTTGTTTGATTTCTCAGGCTGATTTTGTTTTGTTTGTTTGATTTTTTCAGGCTTCTTGTATAAAGCAAGGCTGCCTAACCAAACCAAGTCTTAGAATGTTTTTCGGTCATTAAACTTTTTAGCGAATTCGAGCGGACCTCGACACTTCGTACTTGAGTTCAATAAAAATTTGACAAGCCGAGCTTGTCTAGATTTGAGTCAAACTCAAACTTGTACATCTTTTATAAGATCATAAGAGGCATAACTATTTTCTTAGAAATGAAAGTAGATTTGGTTTCTTTTAAACAAACATTTCAATGCCCCTCTAATGGAAGTAATAAATGGATTGAAAACATACAAAAATGAAGATAAAGGCAATATGAAATTGGAAATAGTACTAATTATGTTTATTCTAGTTATTATCTTTTGGGGGGTTTTTAGGAATTATTTCGATTCTCCCCTCATCATTTAGGCCCCTCCACAGTAAAAGACGAAAAATATGAAGAAAAGAAAAAGGAAACAATTTTTGTCATCTAATTTTCCTTATGTTTTTTTCTCAATTTTGTATTATCAGAGAGTTCCATGAACGCATTCTACTGAACAAAAATAACCGAAGAACGAATGACCAAATATAATGAAATATTGCATTTTATATTTTTCAATAAAAAATGGAGTACAAATTTTTATTGACTCTTGTCCAATATTGTATTTTGTTTCCCTGTTAAGCAACTTGACCTATCCAAATGATGATAAAAAAACAAGATATTGCTTACCAATATTTTTTCCTCCAGAGCACCCGACAGAAAATGGAAACAAAGGCAACAAAAAAATAGAAAGGGCAATGCGACTTGTTTCCAAAGATGAATCCATAGTTCCACGTCATATCTCAAGACTTCATTGGAAATGAAGTGACAGTCTAATCAAATGCAAAATCCATGGCAAGAACGCCATTGAAGACTAACGAAAGATATTTCCATTAATCTTTAAGGATATCGACACATAAAAGAAAAGAGGAACTTAATTAGCCATCCTTTTTCCCTACTTATTTAGGTGCTCATTCTAATGTGTTTAAATACTTATCTTTTTATCATCAAATTCAATTAAATCCTAAACTACCCTTTCTTTCTCCTACTTTTTCAAATCTTTCTCTATTTTTTTTATTTTTTTATCTTTTCTAATTATCTCAATTCTCTCTCCTCTTTCAAATATTTCTCTCACCTAATCTTTTGAATTTTTTCTCTCTCCAATTCTTCTTTCTCATATTTTCATTCCCCTAAAATCTAAAAAGAAACACGACTCTTACAAAACCGAATGTGTAAACCGAAAAACATGGCAAAACATGATCAATACACAAAACATGGCAAAACCTGATCGAGGTAGATGAACAAAACAAGATCAATTAAAAAAAATGACAAAATCTTAAAACATGGCAAGTTTCGAGAAGTGTAGGTGTCGAACGAGGTTTATGAACAAAACATAATCAAATAAAAAACATGACAAGTTTTGAGAAGTGTATGTTTCAATCGAGGTAGATGAACAAAACATTATCAATTCACAAACATGACAAAAATCAAAAAAGATAATACCTAAAACTGATATTCCGGCAACGAAATTTGGTAATGGCGGCGATTAAGAAAATCATGACAAAATTTGTGGAATCACCATAAAACATAAAAAAATTCATGAACACGTATCGTAAAATTGTCCCGACAATACTGCAATAAACAAAAATCATGACAAAATATAGAAAAATCGAAACACATACGCCAAAATCATGACAAGAAGTAGTGGCTTATCTACCGGGATAAACATTCATTTTCAATATGATGAATTCATAACAAATATGATTAATTTACACTCCAAATCGAACAATCGAAATGATAACTACAAGTATACACTTTAGAATTAATATTGTGCTGCTACGCATGATTTCTTGCCTCTACACAATGAAACCAACTGGAACAATTCAAAAAAAAAAGATAGGCCCTTTTCATATGAAATTACTCGAATATCCCTGGGCATAAGATGCGCGCGAACAGAGGATACCGATGCTTACCATTAAAAAGCCAGAGGACACCGGTACAAGTCCGATTCAAAATCTGAAGAGTGTTGAGCCCGTTGGCCACTTCATCAACAGTTGCGGCATCCATAGAAGATGACGCAGCTGCCACGACCTCCCCTCATCTGTTGGCGGCCCTCGTCGCCTTCTTCTTGCTCGCGTCCGACACCATTTGTTCCACACAAAAAAATACAAAAATCGATACAAATCCATGGAGTGATTTCCTGGTCAGGAAAGGGAGTTGGGTGGTGATAGTTCGGCGGTGAGTCGGAGATCAACGTTGGAGTGGGAGAGTACAATTGAGTATGGTTAGGTGCAGAAGAGTGATTCCTTTTCTGCATCCATTCTCACATGGTTGTTTACCATTGGAGAGAGAGATTCAAAGTGGGTAATTAGGTGTATTGTTTCTGTCAACCACTTACGCCAAATTCAACTAAATCCCACAAATTTAGAAACATCCTAATCTTATAGTTAAAGATATGTAAAATACAATATTGATATTAATTAATTACCAAGAGCATAATGGGACAACATAACAATTTGAGGATGAGCACATAAGTATTCAAACACACTATGATGAACGCCTAAACAAGTCTCCCAATTAGAATGCTAATTTAATTTCTTCAAAAGAAAATCAGTGACAAAAAGCAAACACCAATCTTCAAGAACGAAATCGATACATAGGATTTTAAGTTACTCCTACTCCTACTTCTACTTCTAATTATAATCCAAAAGTTGGATTAGTAGAGACACAGATTTAAAGACAAAGAAAGATAAATTCTTTGATTTATTGGACAGAGATTACAATGAAGCCCAAAGAAGCTATTTATAGGAAAACAAAATGTGTAGAAAATAACTTTCTATCTTCTCCAATACTCTTCATTCTTCTTTGCTTCCACTTGTCCAGCACTTTTATTAAAATTCAAATATCAATAATAATAGAAATACTAATAGTAATAATAATAATAAAATAGATAGCATTCCTATAATTGCCACATTTCTGTCGATATTGACAGATAGTGAACATATGATGTAAACAGTTATTACTAGGTGAAATGAGCCTGAGCCAATTCACTCAGGCTCCATTCCCTTAAGGTTCATATTTTTAAGTATTTATTTTCTATTTTACGAAACAGGTCATTCTTTCATAATATATCACATTTAATTCCAAAAAATAAAGTACTTCCCCTTGGCACAAGGGGGTATTCAGTAAGCCAGGAGAAATGTTGTGCCTAATTGTAGGGGTAAATTGTAATCCGACTCTAAGACGAGGGAAGAAATCTAATTCTCAGAACTACTCAAGGGAGGTCAGTGTAAATTGCCCTTGTAAAAATTCACATATACTCCTCTACTCACATATTCCGGTGAAGTAAACAGAAGGCTCTTCTTCTTCGATGGAGAAAGCGAATGGAGGCAAAAACATCCCTCAAAAATCCTCTCGGCGAAAGGGTTTTGGAGCCAACTCGCTTCAGATATCAGAATATGATGCCTCCGCCTTAGTCGGTGGCATAGTCGAGAAGGGTTTCTTCTCAGAAAACAAGCCCTTTGCTCCGCCTCCGGCCCCTCGCCCCACCGTTCTCCCCTTCCCTGTCGCTCGTCATCGCTCTCATTGCCCTGTAAGCCTACCCTTCTTCTAAAGCTATCGAGCACAGTACCTAATTCACTCGAACTTAACTTAATTACTAATTCTATTAGTTTGCTTCCGTTTGTTTGCTAGGAAACTAAACGAACAATAAGGAGATGATAATTTACTACTGATTTAATTGGGAAAATAAGTTTGAGAAAATATTCTCTATATAAAGCAGCACTCAAAAGCTGTCGTTTTTTTAATTCCCTGGGGAGTTGCCGGCACATTATGTAGCTTTTGCTATTGATTAGATATGAGAAATGAAGAGGGATGTGAATTGTATCTTTTTCATCGTTATGTAAACAATCTCATGTTGTTGAGGTGTCAATATGAAGTTTGACAAGTAAAACAGTGGGTTGAAGTTCGGTTTTGGGATGGGCGTGGTTGGGGTCTTATGTTAGTTATGCGCCAAAGCAAGGGAAGGAAGGTTTTGTTAAGTGTCATGTACTTGGCTACCAATATGACATAATTACAGAAACAACGCAAAATATTTGCAATCCTGATTCTTAAAGAGAAGCATTTGGAGCACCCTTTTGTTTTTTTCCTTCCGTGATATTGTTGGTAGATTTGTAGATTGTTAAAAGAGTTTGTTTTGCAGCATTGGGCCCCAAGAGGGAGTGAAAACGGTGGCTGTGGTGGTGATGACGAGGATGAAGAAGAAGAAGATTTGATGGAGTTTGGTCCACTAGCCGCAGCTTTTGCTAATCCGGTCCAAAGGAAAGAGAAGAAAGGGTTGGATTTTAGTCGGTTGAAAGAGCTAGCGACAAGTGATAGTTCATCTCCTACTCAGAAAAAGAAACAAGATAAGCCTTTCTTGGAATCCAAAGAACAGAAGAAGGCTAATGAAGTGACTGAAAAATCAGATAAAAGAAGCAGCCCTATTGGCACTGCAAATGATGTGTTGGCACAGAACATGCCATCTGATGATACTTCACAGGCACAAGATGTTTTCATGGAGGAGATGAATTCGGGATCGGTAGAAGAAGTATCACAAGATGTGATTGTGGAAACAAGGGAGGAGATTATGGAGGATAGGGAGCCTGGATTGCCAGAGGTGTCAAAAAGGCAGAGGCAAGTGGATACAGAGAAGCAAAATATGTCAAAGCGTTTAACTTCCAGCTATACTCCCATCAATATGGGGAATGAACAAGACTCTAGAGGTATTGATGCTGAGAATCGTGCCCGTTTAGAAAGAATGTCAGCTGATGAGATTGCAGAAGCACAGGCTGAGATACTGGAGAAGATGAGTCCTGCAGTAATCGAGGCGTTAAGAAAACGTGGGCAAAACAAATTGAAGAATCAAACAGGCTCCATCTCAGACATGCCTACCAAAGGAGTGGTAGATACTATGCGGGATGACACAAAGTTGGTAGAAGAAGCAAAAGGTTCTCCACTCTATGTGAGTGACATGTCCCACTCCGGGACAACACCAGCTTCAACAGTTACAAGACCGGGGCTGGGTTATAATGATTTGCAGAATTTGAGCCCCGATAATTGCAGTTTGTGGGATTCTTGGAGTGAGAGAGTTGAGGCTGTTAGGGAATTAAGGTTTTCACTAGATGGTAATGTTGTAGAAACTGATTTTGTGCAGGTAACAAAGGCTGGTAAGACTAATTTCTTCTACTATGATTCTACTTAAAATTTCGATATTTCCCTTAATGTTGCAGTCGTGAATATTATGTCTCTCTCTTGCTCTCTCTCAGTTTGTCTTTTGTGAAATTGTGGTTTTTTCATGTTTGTCAACTTTTGTTTAGGTACATGTTAATTGGCATTTATTGACTACTTGAGATTTTGGGAACAAGTTATTTATTTTGTTCTTCACGATACCTTAGCACGTTCTTCCCAGATGTCGATTTTGAGGATGTGTCGAGGAATTTGTTTTCTTATCAAAT
>BPLS01022300.1:0-10172 GCA_019656275.1 Rhododendron kiyosumense
ACTTGGAATCTTCAAATTCCAGAAATTGTTCCTTTTTATTAAATATGTGTTGAATGTTGAATGTCTTATTTGTATGTTTTCTTTGTTTTTTTCTTTATGTTTTTAGTTGTCTTGGAATCAAGTGATAAGGACTTGGATTGAGAAGTTCTATCATGGGTACACAAATGTGTAATGTATAATGTTTACATTTTTTTGGAATTTGTCTGTCATTGACTAGTTTTTAGTGGCTTAATTTTGTTGCTTTGTGACTATGTGACAATGTAGGGCTGTGGAATAACTTTTTGTGAGGGTTGAAGGCTTTAAGTTGCCGTATGGAAGGGTGACTCTATCTCAGCTTTTTGGGAACTCTCTGAACTTTGTTTTTTTTTCCCTTGAACTATTAGTAATCTGGATATTTGGATGACTGTATTATACATTTTACTGAGGGGCTGCTAAGTGTAAAAGGGGCATTTGGTATTAACTGTTTTATTGACGACTATTTTAGGTTTAACTGGTATTGAGTTAGTTCTGGTGGAAGGCTTTAAGCTGCTGTAGTGCTGTATGTAAGGGTGACTCTATCTCAACTTTGGGAACTCTCTGAACTTTTTTTTTTTCCCCTGTCCTTAACTGTTAGTAGGTGGACTGTTTGATTAGGAAAATTTTCATTCTCATGTATGTGAGTGAATAGGTGAACTGTTAGTGTAAGTGGTTCTGGTTCTGTTTTTTTTTTTCTTTACAAAGAAAACATTGGAGGAGCCTTGATTTTTTTTTTTCACAGTAAATTTTCGTTCTCATGTATGTGAATAGGTGGATTGTTTGATTTGGAAAAAATGGCCCATATAAAAATGGCCCAAAACTAGGTGATAATGGCTCAAAATGGTTGAAAATGGCCGGTGGAAAAAGGCCCAACAGTTGTTAGTAACCAAGGTTTTGGAAATGGGCACAAATGGCCCAAAAGGCCCATTCGGGGTGGACCGAAATCTCCAAACTCACCCCAAACTGAATCGAACCAAAATTAATACCAGTCGGAATCGGTCCCGAACTTATATATCCCGAACACGATCAGTTTCCGACAAATTCATCCTGAACCGACCCGACCCGACCAAATAACACCCCTAATGAATGGAATGCAGCATTTATATAACTCAGACATTTAACCACATTGTGAGCATACCAGTTGAAGGTGAAAGTTAATAGTAAACATTGATCGGGGGATTGTGGTGGGAAATCTACCCTGTCTAGATCATATATCATGTCTAGAGCTTTATTAGGATACGTATCGCGTATCATAAGATACGTTTGTTGGAAGTGTAGAATTTTTTATTGTATAATTTAACAATATTTTTGGAAGAGGGAGAATACTAAAGATAAGAGTAGGAAATGAGAGTATTTGTATATAGTTGAACTCAATCCTTTTTGGCTTAGTAAAAAATGGCTACAATCCATCCCTATTTATTCTACTCTATAGAAGACTCTAGTATAAAGATATTTTCATACAAGATAAATTTTGAGATAATTCTAAAATTACGCATGTGATTGATTAATTCTCACAAAAATTTCTAGATATTTCATAAGGATATTGGAAGAGTTTAAGAGACAATTGGATACTTCGAAGAGTTTAACTTCCACCAACAGATATTGGTAATCATAAATCTTTGAAATTCCAATTTAAGATGCACAAACAAAAGGAGGGCAACATGGCAAGAAAACGGAATTGGAAAAGTATCTTGCGGAAACTAGTGAGGATGATTGTGACAACTTTAATGCACTTTGTTGGTGGAAGTTAAACTGTTCGAAGTATCCAATTGTCTCTTAAATTTTACGAGATGTGCTAGCAATTTTTGTGTCCACGGTTGCCTCTAAATCCGCTTTTAGCACTGGCGGACGTGTCATTGATCCTTATCGAAATTCTTTCTCTCCCGAACTGAAATTAATACCGGTCGGGATCGGTCCCGGACTTACATACCCCGAACCCAATCGATTTTTGACAAATTCACCCCGACCCGACCGAATAACACCCCTAATGAACGGAATGCAGCATTTATATAACTCGGAAGGTGAAAATTAGTAGTAAACATTGATCGGGGGATTGTGGTGGGGAATCTACCTTATCTAGATCATATATCATGTCTATAGCTTTATTGGTATACATATCGCGTATCTTAATATACATTTGTTGGAAGTGTAGAATTTTCTATTGTTTAGTTTAACAATATTTTTGGAAGATGAAAGAATACTAAAGATAAGAGTAGGAAATGAGAGTATTTGTATACAGTTGAACTCAATCTTTTTTTGGCTTTGTACAAAATGGCTACAATCCATCCCTATTTATACTACTCTATAGAAGGTTTTAGTACAAAAATATTTTCATATAATATAAATTGAGATAATTGTAGAATTACGCATATGATTGATTAATTCTCAAAAAAAATTCTAGATATTTCATAAGGATATTCTAGAGTTTTTAGGGCCAGATATTTTTGAGTTTTTAAAAACGAGATATTTATATCTTCTTTAATAATATCTTTTATCTTTAAATTTTGTCAATTGAAGCTTTGTATTCCTCTTTGTCAATTGGACTTGTTTGGACTACCTTTCTTGTGCCAAAATAGTAAAATTAATTTATGCTTTAACAACGTTAATTATAATTAATATGTAATTAAAAAATAGATACATCTAATAACATTAACAAACTATGTTTACAGTTATATAAAAAAAAATTACTTAGATGTTAAGCGTTTGTAATCAGGGTCAGCCCGGCGAAAAATCCCGCAAGCCCGCAGGCTTGGATAACCTCCCGGATTGAGGCAACCATAAAAAAAGATTCGAGCTATAGTTTTATAATAGATATAAAAGTTAACAATATTGTAACTATATGGCTTTTTGGCCTAGGTGGAAAGGCTTCCATTCTTAACGCGTAAGGACCGGTCAAGGGTTCAATACTCATAGCTGGCAACCCACTTTATTTCTTTTTTAACTCCTACTATAGTCTAAGGCACTCTTTAATGCTGGGGTTATATTTTATTTGGGTAATCAAATTTTATTGGCATACTTTCTTTCCTTTTTATCTTTCGTTCAAAAATTTGTACTTTTTGCTTTAGTCTTAATTGGAATAATTTAAATAGATACCAAAAATTAAGATTGTATTTCAGAACATAAAAATTAATATTGATAAAAAAATATAAGACTTATTGTATTTATCTTTGTAATAAATATTTAAAATGAACAAGTTAAATTATCAATTAAGAAAACATAGGTTATGTAACAATATATAGAAGTTCCACATCCTTCCTAGAAAAAAATTTATGTCTTTTCTAAATTTTTTTTAGATTCTCGTTATTTTTTGCCTTAATCATTCATCTCGACGAGAGGAGGCCGGGGTAAAAAGTAAAAAATACGATCAAAATAAAAAAAGTAGCGTCACTAAAGAAAACAACTTTTATTTTGTCCTTAATATTGTTCTATTTGAACCTTTTTAAAACTTTGGTTCACATTTTTATATATTTCTTGTTCCTATCATCATCATTCATAATTAATTTCATAAATGATGACAAAAAGTTCATGATCTTTTCTTCCAATAATTTTGTAAAATGAGGCCGCACTGCATCAATTGGTTATGCAGCCATATGGAACCTCCCTCATATATAGGAGGCTAGCTAGGGAAGAAGTGAGTTTTGTTAGTAATTTGTTTTAATCAACGGGTATCTGTAATCTTAACGTGGGGAGATTAATAAGTATTTAATATCATGGAGCTCGTAATATAATTGAGATAAGGACGGGAGTGCAATTATAATTCTGTAGTGGGGTGAATTATAATTAGTGAAATAAGAAGTAGAATCCTGGTGGGATTAGGTTTTCTTATTTACACTGGGAGCCCCGACTTATTACTCCTTAGGTCCCTATCGTAGCCCTATATATATACGTTATGCTCTCTAGGTCAGGTGAACGTTTTTCTATTATTCAGTAAATAGAGGCAGGCTTAGAGAGAGCAAACAGATCACGAAAGAGTCCACACTCGGTTCGTGTTCTAGACGTGTGGGGAATACGGTAGAAGATCGTAAGGTACGGTCGAGCAGTATTCGTGGTTTATAGCAAGACGTGCTATAACAAGTTCAACCAGCGTTCGTGTCGCAAGGAATTGTGGTAAAATCCTAATTCCGCCTTGTAGGATTTTTATTTTTGTTGTCTAATCTGTACGCGTTATTACTGGGTCTTGAGGATTCGGTTTCCCAACAGTGGTATCAGAGCAGACTGTAATCACGCGTATGGATTAAACATGTCATGTTGTCCGTAGGTTATAGAAGGTAGAACGTAGAACTGTGCTAACTCTGTTTTGCAGCGTTCTTACCCAGCTATTATGGTCACCTGATTTTTGGTTGATTTTATGTGATTGGATCCCACGATAATTTTTTCGTGGTTATTGTTATTTATTGGGTACCACGATTATTTTTCGTGGTTGTAATAATTAACATAGCATGTGTTATTTATTGGATGCCACGATTATTTTTCGTGGTTGTAATAATTAACGTAGCATGTGAACTCCAATGGAGGCATAAGATCAATGTTTGTATGTTTCTTCGATTGTAATAGCATTCGACGGTTATTCGGAGATCGAAGATGGAAGATACAAAAGATACAAGTTGTTTGGCTTGCAACAAATTTTTTCCAGATTCGTATGGTCTGATTGCAGGGCTGTTTCGACCCAGTAAACGTTGGAATTAGGAAATCTGTTCTTCTCGAAAGTTGTAGATAATTGAATTTGGAATCCAACCCAAGTTGAATCACTTCATTTGGAGATCGGATGAGAAAGATATGGCCAAAATACTGAAGGCTGTGCAATTTACGCGGGAATATGTCAAATCCGAATTTTCTTGCTTAAGCACGGTTGGATTTTGGTTTCCTTGATTGATTCAAAATATCTAAACCTTCTACGCAAGTATAGTTGAAGGATTTCAAGTTTGGAAAGATTACTTAAGGATTTCAAGTTTGAAAGGACTCCTTATTGCTTAAGGATTTCAAATTTGGAAGGATTCCTTATTGCTCAAGGATTGCATCTTTGACCATAATAGCTGGATTCTTTATCTTGTGTTTCCTTACTATTTGTATTTCCATAATGTTTGCATATGTGATAGTTTACCATATTGGGACAACATGGTGATAATTGGCTTTGACCTAGATCGCAGTTTTGCAAACTCGAAAATTTTGATAACCCTCACAATTTTTTTTTAAATAACTAAGTGGGAGAGGGAGTTTATTTTTTTATAAATCCCACGGTCTCCATTACTAGTATGTAGATGATGTAATTAATTTTGTGTGATGGTTTTAGAACCTTCCCCCCCATCGGGTAAAATTAATTATGGCCTCATCGGTACAAACTTCCTTAAAGGATAGATCTATGATAATTGTTGTGTGAATTATTTCACCATCTGAGGTAATTCATAACGGAACAATGGGTCATGGGCCTAGGTAATGGTATACACTTAGCTGTAAATAATAGTATCCTCACCATCTGAGTCACTATTATTATTTATAGGACTGAAGCTATATTGGCTATTTAATTTTGCTTGGCACGGTATAGTGTCTAGATAGTAAAATTAAAAGGTTGTGCATATTTACACGAATGATGAAGAGTAAACGACCTTCCTATTGAGGCATACTCGTCACAGTGTGTAGGGTTGCCAATGTTTTTCTTTTAACATATGGTTGAGGGAACCAATATTAAAATGAAATTCAAAATTTTTATTACCCTTCATAATTGTTGTTATGTGATTCTCATATTTAAAAATGGATTTTTTCAATCCACTTGTCATTTTTCTCAAAGAAAATAAACTTGCTGGATCGAATTATATTGACTGAAAAAGGAACTTGGATATTGTGTTAATTGCTGAAGGGCACAATTTTGTGCTGTCTGAGGTGTGCCCTTCTAGACCTAATGAGAATGCCACAGAACAGAAAGTAAAATTTTATAAAAAATTGGTGAGTATCACCCATGTTGAAAGGACCCCGATTAAGGATCATGTCTTGAAGATGATAGATATTCTTAATGAATTAGAGATCCTTGGAGCTGAAATTGATGGAAAAACCCAGATCAATTTCGTTCTTAACTCACTGCAGTCTGAGAGTTTTAAGTAATTTCGCCTGAATTATTATATGAACAAAATGTATTTATCTTTGGCGAAACTTCTTAAGGAACTCCAAGCAGCTGAGGGTCTTTTGGTTGTGAAGAAACCACCATCAGTATTAGTGGCAGAGAAGGTTTCTACTTCTAAGCTGAAAGACCAGAAGAAGTAGAACAAGTCTCAGAAAAAAGGTTATGGAGGCAGTTTATACGCCTCAAGGTAGAGTGAAAAAGCCTGCGGGTAAGTGTTTTCACTACAAGTATCAAGAACATTGGAAGAATGAATGTCTATTTTATCTCATTAAAGTGAATAATCAAGATACATCTTTTCGCTAGTCGTTGAATCATGTTTAGTGGTGTCATCTGCCAGTACCTGGTGTGTAGATACGTGAACCACTAATCATATTTGTAATTTATTGCATGGGTTCCAGGAAACCAAAGACTCAGTGATGGAGAGATTTATCTACACATGGGAAATGCTACGAGAGTGTCAGCAGTTGTAGTAGGAAATGTTATTTTAAATTTTAGTAATAATAGGAGTTTAATTTTGAGAGATTGTCTTTATGTTCTCATACTTAGAAGAAACTTGGGTTTCAGTTTCTAAGTTGATTAAAGATGGATATTTGGTTTATTTTAGTAACTTTGTGGTTATTAAGTTAAATAAACGTTTTATCTATTCTGGTTCATTGGTGGATAATCTCTACTTTATTAATCCTATATTTTCTACGGTACAACTGCATAAATTGAATAACACTAATGATATGCCTTGTAAGAGAAATGAGCCTTCTAAATTAAACCAAATGTATCTTTAGCACTTATGCCTTGGTCATATTAATCTGAATAGAATTTTTAGACTAGTTAGGGATGGACCGTTAGGTTCATTGGAAGTTGAGAAACTTCTAGTCTGTGAATCCTATTTAGATGGTAAGATGACCAATAGACTTTTTTATCAGTAAAAGGTTAAAGAGCCAAAAAGCCATTAAAATTGGTTCATTCTGATTTACGTGGATCCTTGAATGTCCAAACAAGAGGTGATTTTGAGTATTTCATCACTTTGATTGATAATTACTCAATGTTTACATTTATTTAATACACCGTAAGTCCGAATGCTTTGAGAAATTCAAGGAGTATATGGTGAAAACGGTGAAGCATTTAGGTAAATATCGTAAGACACTGCGATCTGATCGTGGTGGCGAATACCTCTTGGGAGAGTTTAGGGAGTACTTGGTAGCTGAAGGGATTACATCCCAGTTTTCAGCAGCAAGTATCCACCTCAAAATGGTTTAGCAAAAGGAAGGAATACGACTCTTATAGATATGGTAAGATCAATGATGAGTTATTTAGATTTATCAATTTCGTTTTGGGGACATGCACTAGAAACAGTAATGAACATTCTTAACTTGGTACCATCTAAGTCAGTACCATTTACACCCACAGAATTGTGGACTGGGCGCAAACCTAGTCTGCAGCATGTTCGGGTTTGGGGTAGTTCAGCACATTTGCTAAATGGGAACGCAGATAAATTGGAATCAAGGACATAAGTTTGTCTGTTTGTGGGGTACCTTAGAGGAACGAAATGTGGATTATTTTATAGTCCTAAGAATCAGAAGATCATTGTTAGCACCAATGCTCGATACTTAGTGAAGGACTATGAAATAGATCATAAGCCCAGAAGCAAGATTGTTCTAAAGAAATTGAGAGGAGATGGACCAATAAAGACTTCTTCAACACCAATAGAACCGGAGGTTACACTGCAAGAAAGAGTTGTTGACACACTGGTACCTCATCGTAGTGGGAGGGTTGTTGTCCCACCCAATCGGTATATGTTCTTGGGAGAATCTTATGATATGATCCTTGAAGAACAACATGCTGAACCTTACAACTACAATGAGGAACTAAAAGATAAAGATGCTGAATTTTGACAAAGGACTGTGAAATCTGCATCCACATAATGGAATCAGATGGGTTCATAGTAAATGGTCAAGAGCACATGTTGTGCAAGCTTAAGGAGTCTATTCATGGATTCAAGCAAGCATCTAGATCTTGGAATATCCGTTTTGATCAAGCAATCAGGTTTTCTTGGTTTTGATTAATGTCCGGATAAGTCATGTGTGTACAAGTAGCGCAACGGAAAAGTGGTGGTATTTTTGGTACTATACGTAGATGATATTCTGTTAATCGGAAACGATGTAGGAATGTTATCTTCGATAAAGGTGTGACTATCTAGCCTATTCGATATGAAAGACTTGAGAGAAGCCGGTCACATCCTTGGGATTAAACTTATGTGAGATCGCAAGTATAGGATGTTGGGCTTATCATAAGCCTACTTATATCGATGAGATCCTTACTCGTTTTAGCATGCAGGATTCCAAGAAAGGGTTCTTTCCTTTTTAGACATGGAATCAACCTATCCAAGGATCAGTGTCGTAAGACACCTGAGGAGATGGAAAAGATGAAGGCAGTTCCTTATGCCTTGGCAGTAGGAAGCCTCATGTATGCTATACTGTATACTATACCTGATATTTGCTTTGCTGTTAGCATGGTTAGTAGATTTCAGTGTAATCCAGTGTAAGAGTATTGGACTGCAGTGAAACATATACTCAAGTATCTGAAAAGAACTAGAGATCATATGTTGGTGTTCCAGTCAGATAGTCTGGTACTTCATGGGTACACTGACTTAAACTTTATGTCAAATAAGGATTCCAGAAAGTCTACCTCGGGATATGTGTTTACCTTAGGAGGTGGAGCCATAAGTTGGAGGAGTATCAAGCAATCGTGCATTGATTGATTCCACCATGGAGGCCGAGTATGTGGTAGCTTCTTAAGCAGCCAAAGAGGCCGTTTTGGCTTAGAAACTTCTTGATGGATCTAGAAATGATTCCTTTAGTGCAATTAGCTTTTACATCTATTGTGATAATAGTTGTGGAATTGCTAATTCTAAGGAGCCATTGACTCATAAGAAGGAAAACATGTCGAACGTAAGTATCACCTGTTTCGAGAGATCGTTCAGAGAGGTGATGTTGCTATGACCAAGATTGCATCAGCAAAAAACCTGGCAAACCCTTTTACGAAGAGCTTACCAGCTAAGACTTTTGATAGTCACGTAAAGCGAATGGAAGTGAGATGTGTGGCAGCATGGTTTTGTGTCTTAGTGGGAGTTTGTCAGAAAATTATACTAAAAGTTATACTTTTGTGTAATAGATTAATATTTGATTGCTATTTATTAATCAGTTTTATTCAATTTTGATGAGAATCTTTTATGGGCAATATTTGCATAATATTATTGTATATTGTGCATGTGTGTCTTTTATTTTACAAAGTAGATATTCTGGTGTGTAGAGTTCGGCTTACACACAGAAGATCAGATTATCAGTTCTTGTGAAATATAAGATATGGTTCGCAGTCTTAGATGGAACTGGACACACCATCGGTAGGACTGTAGTACAATGTTTAGTAGGTCTGTCTTGACTACAGGGAACGGTCTAGTTCTGACTCATTGTGCTAGTACACTTTGTGTGTATTGAACTGGG
The DNA here is from genome assembly GCA_019656275.1 of Rhododendron kiyosumense. NCBI lineage: Eukaryota > Viridiplantae > Streptophyta > Magnoliopsida > Ericales > Ericaceae > Rhododendron > Rhododendron kiyosumense. Next base: position 9,628 of record BPLS01022300.1, read on the forward strand.
ACCGCATTGAGGTAATTGTCTTTATACTAACTTTATAAGACAATTGGAACCTCATGGTTATTATGAATGCTTATGCTCTTAATCCAAAAATAATTATTAGAGGTATATATTTAATGTTGTTGACTTTGATTCATTAAAGAGTGAGATCTTTATACGGTCAATAGTCTCGGTGGGTTGGGTCGCAACATTATGTATATGACAACTATTAATTATTGATGGAATCCACGTCCCAATAGGGATTGATGATACCCCTTGAGTAAACTTATAAGTTTCGATTATGTTAAACCCTGCAGGTGGATATTTGTATCCGACATATCGAATAAATTAAGCGGATAGTCTCAAGTTAAGATGTTGATTAAGTGGGAGATTGTTAGTAATTTGTTTTAATCAACGGGTATCTGTAATCTTAACGTGGGGAGATTAATAAGTATTTAATATCATGGAGCTCGTAATATAATTGAGATAAGGACGGGAGTGCAATTATAATTCTGTAGTGGAGTGAATTATAATTAGTGAAATAAGAAGTAGAATCCTGGTGGGATTAG
>BPLS01022308.1:0-10227 GCA_019656275.1 Rhododendron kiyosumense
TGCCGATGTATTTTGCTGTGTTGCCAAATTCGCATTTTCTTGTAGTGATATTTTCAACATGTAGTTACCGAAATATAATCTTATTTTCAAGCTGCTTTTATGGGGGGTAAACAAATTTTAGATGGGGTTCTTATAGCATCCGAGGTTATCCATAGCTGGAAGAAAAAGACTAAAGGCGGTCTCCTTCTGAAGTTAGATTTTGAAAGGGCCTATGACTGTGTCAATTGGGGTTTTATGTTGGATATGCTTAAGAAGGTAGGCTTTGGGGCTAGATGGTGTGGCTGGATCAAAGAATGCTGCTCTTCAGTCTCGATGTCTATTCTAATCAACGGATTGCTGACAAAGGAGTTTAGTATACTACAACAAAAAACGCTTTTTAATAGCATGCAAAAAACGTTATGGTAGGTAATAGATATCGTTCTGGAGAACGCCTTATTAGCCCATGCTATTAAAAGTCTTAACTTTCTATAGTGTTCATTTGCCGCTATTAAAAACTTTCTATAGCATTCATTGTCCGCTGTTAAAAAACTTTCTATAGCGTTCATTGCCCTCTGTTGTATTTTGTACCTTTGATAGCATTTTTTGCCTGTTATCTTATTTCTTTTTACAGCATGCAATGAATGCTATTAAAGGTAAACAATAGCATTTTCTGAACGTTATCTTAGCCAATTTTAGCTTCTTTTTTTAAATACTACAAATGCCAATATACTAGCATTTTCATGTAGAAAATTTGCATTCCATTCAACACCAAAGTACATCCAAACGCAATACAATTTCAATGTAGATAAATAACTCAACCGAAGATTCATTACAATAGCTTGGAGACTAATTTTCCAGCACAAACTACATTTAAGAGTCAGACTAATTACACTCATAAAAAAAACACTAATGTAATCTCTCTTTTCAGAAAATGTAATCCTAAACTAGGAAGCCATCTCATTCAAGTATCCCAATTCTTCGCCCACGGAGATGTTCTTTATTTGAAGCTTACTTTTTTGCCAAGTTTATACCCTTTTGCTCCCAACGGCGAACACATACCTGTAAATATAAAACTATTCAAAGTAACCCAATAAATATAGTAAAAATTATTAATGAAAAAAACAACTTTAAAGCAACATAATGTTTGCAGTTAGAAAAAGAAGAATATGATGGATAATTGTCAGCAAGAACCAACAACAATCTCAGAAGCAGCCATACCATGACAAATTGGTGAACGACATATACCAATCCGTGCGCGATTGTGGAACATAACTATTCATGTAAGAAAACTATGTAAATAATTGGAACTTCAACCACACGCATTTAACTACCAGCCGAGCCACTTAGATATTCAAACACATAAATTATTGATCAATGGTGGCAGACAATGAACATAGTACTCTTGCAAAAGATAAATGACACCGGTATCACTAATCATCCCCATTAACCAAATGGGTTAGAGTTTTGTGCGCGTGTTGACATTCACACAGTGGGCGAGAGTAGTTCACATTAACCTATTGGGATATAGTCATCCAATATCATTAATTTTCAGATCCACATTACACCAGCACCCTCTAAGTTGCATTTGAACTACCAATTTATCAAGGAATTTTCTTATCAATTAAGGTTTAGTAGAAAAATGGAGAGTGGATGAATTTATGACAAAACAAAGAAAATGGATAATAGCTAGGCATAATAATAGTAGAGCATTCATAAGAATCTCCACTAAACCACTCATAACTCAAAGCTATCAAAATAGAATTGCAAAAAGAGGGCACTACTAATTAATTTTGTTAGGTGAAGAGCTAATCCCCTACACTCATATGCACGTTACAAATGCTTGCTTCAGCTAACAAACGTTGCTATGATGGCTTGGTCACTGACTGAGTAGTTGAGTCCAACTGAGGTATTGACCTCATATCACTAACATTCCCCCTCAAGCTAGCAGGAGAGGAACGAACCAAGAGCTTGTCTTTCAAATAGAGAAACCGAGCAACCTGATCCATGGAAGAAATATGCCGGAGCAAAAGTTGCTTGGCAGCAACACGTTCACGAATGAAGTGGTAATCAATGGCCATATGCTTAGAGCAGGCATGAAAAACAAGATTAGTAGCCAAAGCCAGAGCACCAAGATTGTCACACCAACCTCTGGCAAAGAGGGCAGCACAATGGAAAAATCCAAAAGTAACATTTGAAGCCAACTGAGTTCAGCAACAGTGTGAGCAAGGGCCCTATATTCAGCTTCAGTTCGATGCCATCTAGAGGGAACTCAGCTACTACATGAATGCACTGCTCCGTTAACTTTTCCTAGCTTGAAGTTAACTCAGATACTACATGAAACTCAAACAAAAGACTACCCAATCCCATAGCAAAAAACAAGATAGAGAACAAACAGCCATATTTAACCAACCAATTTGGAGTGATCTTATTTCTCCAATATGTACCAACAATGAGAGAGACACCATGAATCTCCATAAAAAAGGAAAATTGATGAGCTATTGACGCTTCTTTTATGTGATAGCTATGAAACACAATTTCATCAAGTTTAAACAAGAATATTGCTAGGCTGTAAGTTGTAAGTAGTTACTACCTTCATAGATAGATTGGAACTCCTTAGATGGCTCACAGTCCAGTCATCTTTACAAAGGAAGAAGAGAGTTAGTGATCATCAGTTGATATCTATATCATCAGGTAATATGAAGACTCAGGAAAAGAATATAGGTTTTCGATCATTGATTGATCTTAATTTGTTGCATTACTTAGTAAAGTACTTTCACCGCTTATGAACTATTAAAACTTCATTTTACATAGCTTTCACCTAGCAATCATTATGCTGGAATAGAAAAGAGAGAGAAAGAAACATGTAGGTGCACACACACAAATATTATGCCAATAAGTTAGTAGTCTAGAAAGCTTAATGGATTTGGACAATATAGATTATAGACATATATTTGTTAAGCGGAGTTCACTTGGTTGAACATATTAGTCATGGTACCCAGTACTTTTTCTCCATTGGTGAAAACTGAAAAGACATGCATTTCAAAGGCATGACGACTTTACTTGAGTGAATTAGATTTAGACAAAGTCAATAACCCCTCAGATGAGTCAGATTAGCTTGACTTTATTTGGCATCACAAGATCACCTAGTATTATGACCCTATGGAGGACATGGACCTCATGCAGAAAATAATGTGATTTAGAGTTCAACTAAATAGTCCATCTGTAACTCCACTCAAAATGAATCTATTGAAAATAACCAAACTCATAAACTCCATTTTCCAGGACAAAGAGATAATGGTTCTGGCCTTCTCAATGGGCTCAATTGCTGAAACTGTTTCAATGAAATTATGTTGCTACTCACAAAGCACATGCAACATGCACAAATTATGATGCTACTCACAAGCACATGAAACGCTATTATAGTAGGTGCGCGAGCATTTTTTTCGTTCCTTAATGCTGAACGCTGTAGGCTAATGTTATTAAAAGCCATATATGTTGTAGTGATTAGTCATATTGTTCATGTCCAATAAAAGCAAACACAGTACAGAAAAATAGGAAGACAGACCTCGTGGTTGTTTATCTTTTGACTAACACAACCCTTCGAAGACCAAGATCCGCAATCTTGAGGAAGCCAATCTTTAGCCCTTTCCAAAACAAAAATGGGAGGATAAAAATCTGGAAGTGAACAGATAAAGATCTCAAGACATTGTATCACTAATCATCTACATTAACCACGAGTACCCAACATACGAGTCTTAATGACCAAAAAATGACTTTTGGAAGGCTATAAAACCAAAGATACAACATAGAGGTCAAAGACAAATAAGAAAACAGCGCTGATAAATGACATTGGGTCAGCTTAGACGTCTGATGAAAATCTCTCAATATGTTTTGAAAACACAGGACTCAGGTTATTATTTTAATGTTTGAGATTGTAACGCAGCAAATAGGAGTACAAAAAGGCCGATTCTAAAAGTTCATGAAACAAGGGTGTCCTAAGTCAAAACATTCAACTTAAAAATTGTGAGGCATTAACCTTTTCCACCTCGAGTTGAGAAAGATCAGGAGAGTCATTGTTGTCCGACACATTTCATAACCTTGTACTAACATATTCTTCACTGGTCACAAAATCAGAGTACTCCCTGCCCACAATCTCATTACCACTCCTGGTGTCCATGTCATTGGCACCTGTTCTAGTATTTTCAATTCAGTTGAGCATCTTTTCTTAGATTAATTCAGTTGAATATTTAAGAAAGACTACAAAAAAATGGTGGAGCAACTGCTAGGGAGCCACGGATTAGTGTGACACTTTATATGCTACACAGCAGCTAGACTGATATGAAAAGAAGTCAGATATTTGAACTCTTCTTCCAGAGTGTAATCTTGCTGTTTACTACCAATAGCATTCACAATATGAATGTTACCCAAGCAGTTTTCCAAAAAGAACTAAATTCCATATGTGAGAAATATTGCAAACTTTAGGTTGGGGCTACTTCAATTTAGAAGTCTGGTGTGATAGCGTGCTGAGAGGGACAGACAGAGACTAAGAAAGCTATTACAAGGACTTCACCTACAGAATAATAAATTTTTAATGGTATGGTATAGCCACCAATTGATTTTGTTCACATGAGATTTCTAAAGCAAGACCAGAACACAAGGATGCCAAGTTCTTCCATGCAATGTATACTAACAAAACAAGAGTGAGAGCTTCTAGGTCTCCCATTCATTAATAAGTATACCACCATTATGAATTACCCTGAAACACCTACTTGAAAATCAAACACTTTTAACTTCTCCAGGGCCACTAAGATAATCTGAACTCCAAAGCTGGTTCTTCAAGTATCTATGTCCTCAAGTTCATAAAATAGAGCTAAACGAACATAAACAATTAAGATGACAATATGGCAGTCTATGCGGCTGCTGATATAAAACACTTGACATGCTTGTTTTAATTCTCTTGTTGCCTTCTTTCTTCTCCACATGCTTTTGAACTTTTATTGCCACTTCAGAGTGCATATATGTTAAACGTATGAATAATCAACTGGAGCTAGGAGATTTCATATGTGCCGAGCAATTCTCAAATACAGTTCCGAGAATTATATGTGTAGTCCCCATTACTTCACCTATTAAATCTTCAACCATATTCACTGGCCACCACAAATTTAAAAAAAATGTTTTTCCACTACTATTTTCAGCACTTGAACGCCATGAAAGCTGAATACTATAGATCAAATAAATAGCCGATGGAAACTCAAATTACCAACAATGTTTCAAGAGGATTGGTGATGGACAATTTCAAGAAATCTTTTGCAGAAAGGCAGTCAGCATGAAACTTTTCTTGAAACCAAAGTTCAGAATCGTACTTCCTTTTCATATATAGCCTGAAAGAAACAAAAATAAAATTAACATTTCCCCAGTTGCACTCTCTCAGATGTTACAGTGATGAAAAAAGAAAATCCTTAAAGAAGGCATCAGAAAACCAAGAGCACAACATACAAAATTACAAAGATCTAATTATTCCTTCCACGACTAACTGTAATGCATAACCATAGAAAGAGATGTCGAATATCTGTCACCAAAAATGAACAACGAAAAAATTTGATTTCAAAATGAATGCTGAAGTCATTAGATGTAGCAAGATAAATCAAAATTAATGCTAGCTAAGGAAAACTGTCTTAAAAATTCCCCCTGTTTGCCTGGAGTTCAAAGGGACTTGTAGAACTTTTTATGCCAAAGGGAGTCGAAGGACATTTTATACCAGAAAATGCTTAAACCACACTTGGCATCCGTGCACTTCATCTCTAAATACACTTTAACCCTAGTAGCACTTTGAACTATAAACTATGAGAGCTGATCCTGAAGTTTTTCCCAATCAATTCCAATGATAGTGAGATAGGTAAACAGTAAACTGCATGGGTGAAAAGTTAATAGTAGAAAACTGAAAATGTACAAAATGCTGTATGATCCAAGAATTCATAACCATTTAGTGAACAAAATAAAATAACACTTACAAAAAACTTACCAGACTGCTTGTTCATTTTCCACAACACTAGATGGTATCGAGACTTCAAGAGAAAAGTTATCAATCTGATGCCTCTCCTGTTTTACCAATTTGGTGATAAATACAACAAAGTCATAGGGACAAGTCCTTTTCACAAGCATTTCTCTGTTGTCCCGGTAAACAAACTGCAAAATACCCAAACAAATTTACAGAGCTTTGGCTCCAACTCTGATCATTCAGAAGACTGTTGACTACATGGATTTTCGTTTGATCCGTGATCCTTATGCTCCATATGTCCCTCTAAACCAATTAGCTTTTCAACAGTGGCAGACAAGGCCGATGTCAAAAGCATGGCGCAAGAATGAACAATTTCGGAATCACCAAAAAGTCGAAAGATGTACCTGATGCATAACCATCCCCTTTAAACATCTTCCAAACCATTGTTTCCACAAACTGAAACTAATTGGGAAAAAAAGCTAAACAGGTGGCGGGCAAATTTATGTTATATATGATTTCAAACTCAAATATTAAGCCCATAAAAAGTTCAAACCCAGAGCATATCAACAAAGTTCAAAGTAGAACAGCCCCAAGCAAAACCTGGAATCGAAACACTCAAAATTGAAATCCCAAAATCGAGAACCCAAATTGAAAACCCTAAAATAGATCCCTGAATCAAAACTACAAAGGAAATTAAGAATAAACGTTGAGAGAACAATTATTCAACTTACCGAGAAGTGGTCGAGGTCAGACAAGCGATAGGGTTTGGAGATGATGGGATCGAGGCCGGACGGTGGTACTGCCGGTGCTCGATTGGTGAAGGCAGTGATTTTGAATCACGCCATTCCTTTGTTCTCAGCTTCCCGTGTGTGCGTGAGAGAGAGAGAGAGAGAAAGAGAGAGAGAGAGAGAGAGAGAGAATGACGATGGGACCCGGGGGCTCTGCTGCCCCAGCGGCGCAGGAGCCCCTACCCACATGCCAAAACTACGCCGTTTTGGTTAATTAAAAAATCCCTGCACCCAATTTGCAATCCTATGAAGCAAAAACGTGATTATGAGAGCTTTAGAGACAAAATTTGATTATGTCACTTTAGAATAATATGATCAGAATAGTAAGATCTTCATACCCGTTCAAACAGATTAAAAATTGGACCACTTAATTTTTTAATCATATTTTTTAATATATAAATGGTCTCAAAAAATTAGTGGTAAAATTTTCATTCCGTTTGAATCGGCGCAAATATCTTCTCATTCTTATCATATTATTCTAGAGGGTCGTAATTCATTTTTATCTCTAGGACTCTCATATTAAGTATATATTTTTTATTTAGGACCATATAGAGCAGGAATGTAATTATGAGAGCCCTAGAGATAAAAATGAATTACGACCCTCTAGAATAATATGATAAGAATGAGAAGATATTTGCGCCGATTCAAACGGAGTGAAAATTTTACCACTAATTTCTTGAGACGGTTTATATATTAAAAAATATGATTAAAAAATTAAGTGGTCCAATTTTTAATCTGTTTGAATGGGTATGAAGATCTTACTATTCTGATCATATTATTCTAAAGTGACATAATCAAATTTTGTCTTTAAAACTCTTATAATCACGCTTCTGCTTCATAGGATTACAAATTAGTGGTAAAGATTTTTTAATTAACCAAAACAGCATCGTTTTGGCATGTAGGTAGGGGCTCCTGCGCCGCTGGGGCAGCAGAGCCCCCGGGTCCATGACGATGGTGAGATCGGCGGAGAGTAGGAACGAAATTGGAGAGAGAGAAGGGATTTTCCACCAAGTGATTTTTTTTGGCGTCTTAAAATTTTCCCCCAATTCTGGCGCCTTTTTTTTATTGGCGAACGCTATAGTTGACTTAGTTGAACGCTGTCAAAATTCTTCCGCTCCCCTACAGTGCCATGTACGCTGTCTTAGGCTTAAGATGCAACTCTATTATAGCATTTTTTAAAGAATGCTATAAGATTATGCTATTAAAACTCAAGTTTGTTGTAGTTTTAAATTATACGTACTCAAAAAGGCATAAGACAAGGGGATTCTATCTCTCCTTTTCTTTTCAATGTAGTAGCAGAGGCTCTTAACATCATGTTGGAAAGAGCTAAGGAGAGAGGAATCATCGAAGGGGCGGAGATGGGTCGCAATGGATTGGTGTTATCACATCTTCAGTTTGCAGATGATACGATCCTGTTCTGCAATGAAGATAAGGAAGAGATGTGTAATATCAAAAGAATATTAAGGAATTTCTAACTAATGTCAGGTTTGAAGGTAAATTTTTCCAAAAGTTCTTTGTGTGGTATAAATGTTTATCGTAATCAAGTGCTCGCCTTTGCTCAAATGATGGGATGCAAAGTAGAAGTCCTACCAATCAAATATCTTGGTTTGCCGTTGGGAGCAAATCCAAGGATTGTTGAAACTTGGGAACCGGTGGTTGATAGAACCATTCAGAAGCTGAGCATATGGAGAAGTAGAGTGATGTCCTCTGGAGGGAGACTCAATCAGATTAACTCCAACATGTCCAACCTTCCTGTGTACTTTATGTCTCTGTTCAAGATGCCGGTGGCAGTGGCGAAAAAATTGGAAAAATTGCAGCATCAATTTTTTTGGGGTGATACTGTTGACAAGAAGACACTGCATTTGGTTAAATGGGAGAGTATAGCCAAGAAGAAAGAAACTGGAGGATTAGGGGTGAAGAAACTTCTGCAACAAAACCTAGCATTGCTTGCTAAGTGGTGGTGGAAATTCAACAAAGATAATAACTCCTTATGGGTGAGAGTGGTGAGAGATAAATATAAATTGGACCAGAGGAGTTGGCTGCCGGAATGCCCTGTGAGAGGTTCAGTTTCCACCATTTGGAAAGACATCTGTTCGATTGGTGATCACGGGTCAAGTATTGGAGGAATTGTGCAAGAGGGTTTTAGAATCCAAGTGTTTTCGGGACAAAATACATATTTTTGGAACCACAGATGGTTAGGTCCTAAAACTCTCAAAGAAGATTTTCCCAGGTTGTTTTTGTTATCCACTCAACAGGAGGAGGTGATCGGCAACATCTGGGATGGGGTGGGTAACGGAAATTGGGGGCTGGTCTTTAGGAGAGATTTGAGTGACAGGGAGAATTTGATGCTTAGAAATCTGGTACTAAGATTGCAGGAGTACCATATGGAGCCGTCCAAACCTGACTTTCTGCTATGGAGATGGACGGATAACAAGATTTTTACGGTAATGTCGGTATACGAGCAGTGGGAAGTACAGACTCAGGTTAGTAATCCTATTCTGGGCTCTTTGTGGAAAAATGTTTGTCCTCCTAAGGTGGAAATTCTGGTGTGGAAGGCTGTCCAGGAGAGGTTGGCCACAAGGTCTATTCTTCTGTGTAGGAGTATTGCTCTGAATGACCCTTTATGCCCGTTTTGCTCATTGCAACTGGAAACTCCCAATCATTTGCTTCTTCTTTGTCGTTTCTCTTGGTACGTTTGGTCTCAAATTATGGATTGGTGGCATACCAATTGGGTTTGCCCGTTTTTCGGTAGCGGATCTCTTGTGTTGGTGGTTCGACAATAGCTTTCGCAACTTGGAAAAGCAAATTTGGGAAGCTTGTTTTTATGCAACAATTTGGTCCATTTGGATGATGAGGAATGAGTGTATTTTTAAGAATGTGACTGCAAGAGCAGAGGAGGTGGTGGATATAATTAAGTTCAGGGTGGCTATGTGGATCAAGGTCAAATTCAATATTAGGATGTACTCAGTGGAGGATTTCAAACGGTTTTTGGATGGTATCTGTTCGTTAAAATTGTAATTAGCTTGGCGTGAATCTTTCAACCTTCTGCCGGAGGATTTGCGTCTCCCCTTCCCCTGGTTGAGTTTGAGCATTTGTGCTCCTCAACCCCCCCCCCCCCCCCCCGATGTAACCTTTTGAGTGTTATAAAATTTTGTTTTGCTGAGCAAAAAAAAAAAAAAAAACAACCACTTACAGAAATATGGTGGGCTATGGGAGAAAATAAAGGGTTGCGAATAGCCGCGCCCACTTGGTACAGTAATGAGTACACCAATTCAAACATCCAGAAACCATAAGGATTTCAGCAAATAGTACGTTTAGTCACCTCCAAACCATCCTTCTATTCTAAGGGCGTGTTTGATAGAAAGTTTGGGACGTGGGGATTGGATTAATAATCCTATGGGGCTCCTAATACCTCGTTTGGTAAGGTTTTTGTGGGTGGGACTAGTTGTCCCATGGGATTGT
>BPLS01022312.1:0-10356 GCA_019656275.1 Rhododendron kiyosumense
ATCCTAGGGTACTTTAGGCATTAGAATATACAACTTAGGTACTAATACACACACACACACACACACACACATATATATATATATATATATATATATATATATATATATATAATGATTCACCCAATAAATATGGAAGCTTTTAGTTAACTACTTTATTAATTTATTGATCCATTAAATTCACTACAATATTTAATTTTCCTTCACTGCCAAGATAATGATATGAACATTGATGTAGAAGGATATTACAAGTTGGTTTCTACCATACTGCTACTATTGCCCTTTTGCTACCTCATTACAATTCAATAGTTTTAGAAATTATTTTTGGCATTTTATTTAGTTAAACTATCTTAAGATATTTAGTAGTTGGTATTCTTAGTTAGTTCATTTTAGTGACTTACCAGTATTTTATTTTCTTAGTTTAAGACTTGAGGCAATTTTTGGTATCCTACTCTTAATTAGTTGGTTAATGTTAGTGTGTTTTAATAATTTGAATGGAATTGGTTTAAATATATGTATTTTTTTTAATTTATCTTCATAATCTTAAGTACTTTAAATATTTTTTAAAGACAATAACTTAGTTCAAAGCAAACCGTGGTTTAAAACCGAAACCGAACCGTATTTAAATGGTTTGGATTGATTTGGTTTTATGCCTTTTATGGGTTGGTTTGGTTCTCCAAATTCATAATCTGTAAGTATTGGTTTGGTTCTTGGTTTAGTATGAAACCGAACCAATCCGGACCATACTCACCCCTAATCTGGCTAACAAGAAATGTCTACATCTTCAACGGAGCAACAACTCAAGCTTCGGAAGTGGCGGATTTTGTCAAAACTAGAGTAGCCATATGGATGAAGGCTAAGTTTGACATTAAAATTTACACGGTGGAGGATTTCAAAGGTTGTTTGGATGGGATTCGAAAAGTGAAGGTGTAGAGCGAGTATGTGAGGTGTTTTATCCAACTTTGGTTGGATAAATCTTTTGTACTTTTGGTTTCCTTTCGTTGTACCCCTTCAAGTTTAACAAAAAGTTCTGTTTTGCCGGGCAAAAAAAAAAATTCGTATTTTTCAGAAATTTTTTTGGAACATTTTTGCACCGTTTTAAAGTACTTATCGAGATCATTTGAACGTTGCAAAACAAAGTTAAAAATTAATTCCGAAAGCTCTTTATTTTTCGAGGTCAAAGTTACACGATCATCTTTAGGGAGCATATAAATTAGGACAGAAGGAGTAGTAAATAAAAGGAGGATGTACTCTCGGGATATTGTTTTGATTAATATTTGTTATATACAGAGTTGTTTTCCTAGTTTTGTCCAGATCAAAGACACAGATCTCCTTCGGTTCTTTTTTCTTTTCTTTTCTTTTTTTGTGCTAAGCAGAGAAAGATTTTGTTAATTAGTGAAGGGGAAGTACTTATTAAATGGATAATGGGAAAAAAAAAAGGGCATTACAATTCCATAAGTATAAAACTAGGTTGACACCTATACCAAAAGACAATCATATATATGACGACCCAAAACCGCAAAGAAAGAGGAATGGCAAGGTGTCAACTCAAATACAAAGCTTGAAAAGATGCAAAAGAACGCAGCGATCATAAAAGGCAGACCAGCATGATAACACGTGCCCTTTTTTTCGAAACGGTGAATAAAAATAATTTTATTAAAATAAAAAGATGTTTGACAAAATGAGGGCTAGAGTGAAAATAGCATCACAACATCAAGGTAACACCTTACTCCACGACAATCATCTACTATAGCATACGCCCAAATAATAACACATGCCCTAACATGTAAGTAGTAACAGAAAAAAAAAAAAACCTATCGCATCCCAGATCTTTAATTCCATCCGAAGAATAATACCCGGCCTCAGATTATACTTTAATCATCAACACATAATCAGTAGCCTCACTCGTGAAGAAACCGTTAGATAATCAGCAGCAACTCATCACCAAAACTTAATCAGATCACAAAGAGGGATGGAACCAATTAGACCCCACACCCACAAATGGGTTAGAATAACTTAGCTAGGAAATATTTATGATTATACTTCATAAATATATTAGCTAGGACGAAAGGAATCGGAAAAGTAAAAAAATATTGACTTTTACACAAGTATTTTGAGAAATATCCAAAGAAAAGCTCAAAAAAATCAATTTTTAGACTTGTTTTTGAATATTTCCCAAAATACTTGTTTAAAAGTAATAAAAATTTACTTTTCCGATTCCTCTCGTTCTTACTCACTTATATCACATAAAAGTTTGGTGTAAAACTAACAAATGCAAAAAAATTTGAATAAAGATAACCAAATTTTTTTTCTGCATATATAGATGCCAAAGAAACGAAAATGCATCCAACAAACAATTGGATAACACTTTCTGATACATTGGTTTCCTTAAAATGTTGAAATCACCAAAAGAGGCTAACAGACAAGAGAGACAACGTTTCAATAGTATTTATGGAATTTTCTCCATTTCTCCTCGAAATTATTATCCCTATCCTTATCTTTATATATATGATGAAAAAGAGAGGGAAGGGATGGAGTAATTTCTAGGAGGTGCGGATTCCCTATAGTTGGACAACAAAAAGTCCCTGCAGACTAATCACAAGTACAGTTCATCTTTTCATCTAACGGTTCAAACGGATAATTTTTTTTAGATCTCGACTATTAAAAACACCATTTGACGGTTGTGAACACTCCAATCACAACTTTCCATTCCAAATGTGGACTGCAAACAAGCCTTAGATATCAATCGTTAAAAACACCATTCGACGGTTGTGAATTCCCCAACCGCACCTCTGTAGTCTGGACTGCAGACAAGCCTTATTCTAATTTCTATTTGAAAAAAAAACAATTGGAATGATTAGAAGTACAGAAAAAATACTACTCCCTCCGTCCCTTTTTAAGTATCCTACTTCGTAACTCCAACTTATTAAAAAGATATCATCATTATACATTTCACATCAACTTTTTGCTCTACTTTCCCTATTTACCCATCATCATTACACTTTTACTCACTAACTTTTCAAAATATGGAATTCGTGTTTCAAAAACTTTGGGCATTAAAAGTTACGAAAATATCAGATCAAGAAGAAAAAAAATTAAGAAAAACCAGTTCACTTTTTTAGATCTGCTTGAAATTACAGTCATTTAGAGGATCAACATTTTTATGCTGAGGTACTTATTGCTTAAAATTATATTGTTCAAAAAACAATCGGTATTAGTTTAGTATTTTCAGTGATATTGTTTAGCTTAATATTGTCAAAAAAATTTGGAATTAATCATTCATCTCGACAAGGTGATTAAAAAATATAAAAGTAGGAATTGAAGTAGTAAAGAGAGTTGTTTTAAACTTTATTCGTTATTGAACAATTTTTTATTTGCTTTTAATCATATTTTTTATTTACTTTTTAGTTCCTTTGTCGTGATAAATGATAATTTAAAATATTAAAAGTAAATTTATTAAACATTTACAAAATATAATTGAAAATTGTATCGAAATAATAATTTATGCCTGAGTTCATCTTTTTTATCATGGTTCAAGACCAAGGAATAAGAAAATGATATGGGTAATTTGGAAAAGTTGTACAACACAATAATTATGTGCTAATAAAAAGTCAATCCACAAGCGAGACCAACTTTAAGGGACGAAAGGAATGGTATTTAAGAAGTTTATCCACAACTCATTGCAATTTAGTACAACTACACAACTGCGGAGCCAACTAATTCAGTTGCGAATGTGACATTAATTTACAGCTTTCTAGTATTTATTTACATGTGAAGTTGTCTTGTTTGTTTATGTGCTTACTCCTTACATAATTGATCATGGTTTGATTTTCGGAGTCAAATTACAAAAATTACTTTTTCAAAATTCCCTAATTATTAATTCCAACCTTGATTACTCGCATGTGACTAAGTCGGGAAGGAAATTAGTTCAGGAACAACTAAGCTTACTCGGATACCCTTGACTGTCGAAAAAACGAAGCTAGCCGTTCGTACACCTTCCATTATTGCCTTATAAATGTGTGTAAGCTACTCTTGACTGTGTTTTTTTTTGTTTTTTTTTTCCAACAAAAGAAACAAGTTTCACTGGGCTCGGGCAATTAATTAAGGCCCCCGTTCTCTTTTACTTTAAAAAAATATATATAGTTTTGTTCTTATTTGAATTTTTTTTGCATTTGTTAGTTTTGCATCAAAAAATTTTGACTTATTGATTCGTTTGGACAAGAGAAATCGGAAAAGTAATTTTTTTACTTTTACTCAAATATTTTGAATAAGGACCACTTTTAAGTAAAAAAAAAAATCTCTTACTTTGGCTGTTTTGCTAAAAAGTTGTCCTTATTCAAAATATTTGGGTAAAAATAATTTTTTTTTACTTTTCCGATTATTCTCGTCGTGACGAATCAATAAGTCGAAAAAATTTGGTGGAAAACTAACAAACGCTGATAGGCACGTAATATCTTGGATATGAGCGCCTAAGTAGCACTACAACAAAAAGGGGATTTTGGGTCACATTTTAAAGGGCACTTTTAAAAAACAGACTTATCAAGTAATTGACGAGGCATTCCCTTTCGAAGTGCAGCGTTTGTATAACCTAATGGGGCATTCCAAGTTAACACCCGTTTTTCCTCTTTATAGTTTTGAATGTCAATCTAATAGGGCATTTTTCTACAAACATTAGACACGTCTTTCCTAAACTATAGCCAATGGTGACATGAAATTAAACTCAAGGTACATTCCGCCACAATAATTTTTTCCCGGTGACAACTTTCATGACACTGGAAACTTTATTTTGGGCAACACTTCTTAGTTTGTCGCAGAAAGACGTGAAATTTCGAATGGACGGGTGATTTCCATTTAGGCAGTAGATTGAATTGCAAATGTGTGTCACCGAAAATGACCAAATCTAAAATAAGATCTTCCCAGTAGTTCTAACGGATTAAAAGTTTGAGTACTTAATTATTTTAAATTTTTATATATTAAAAATATAGTTCAATTGTTCAAACGGATTAAAAATTGGAGTATATGGTTTTTTCAGACTAGTTATATATTAAAAATATGAGTAAAAACTATGGAACAACGTCGTTTTGAGGGTCTTAACTTCAGTTATTGGGAAGGTCCCAGGCTCACAATTACTCACTACAACAAATCTGGAATTTTTTGACTAACTTTTTTGCGACCAACAAATCAGGAAAAGTTCCGTTGCAATCAGAATCATCTATCTGCGATATAATATGGATTAGATTGTTCATATGAAGAATGAAGTTAATCACATATCATTATAAGCTTGATCAAACGATAAATGCCATTTTGTTAATAAATTTGCATCCCAATGAAGTGGTTCTAAACCCGATCGAGTCAAAAATTCACGTGAATGATTTGATGAACAAGTAGAACAAAATCAACGATCTTGATCGTCATGATTGTGTCACAATCGTGTGGCTACTGTACATTCAATTACATCACAATACTTGGTTTATTATTAAGTAGGGTTTTCTAAACCGGATCAAGCTAAAATTTTACGTGAATGAGGTGATCAACAAGCACAACGAAATCAACAGTCTTGATCATCATGATTGTGCCTTGGTTGTGTGAATACCATACGTTCAACTACAACACAAGACAAAGCTAATTATTAAGTAAGTTGAACATGTAGATTCTAAAGGTCATTGATGAGTCAATTATTATAACGATCTATCTGAACCGTTAGGATTTCACATCTTATCAATTTCATCAATGTCACCCAAATCAGAAATCAGGGTACCGTACGTGAGTTAGATGCCAGTACCAGGGTACCGTACGCCAGTTAGATGCTTTTGTCCAATACTTGGCTTTGCATCTTCTGGATTCTGGAACATAACCAGAAGGATCCCAGAGGCATTCCAAAGCCAATTGGAACACCCCGATTTTTAGACACGTTAATTAAATCATTTCTAATTGATTTAATAATTCATAAAACTAATTTAAAATAAAATTTTATTAAACAGAGTTTAGCAATGAAAATCTCAAATACCAAATTCTAAACTACTTAACTGTCTTACAACCCAACGAAATAAAAACAGAGTTTGACAAATGTGATAACACTTTTGGAAATACAAATAGCAATACTTTAAATTAACAGAGCTTCTAAGGGTAAGGCATCCAAGGGTCGACAAACTCCCATTCCTCAGCTGGGCAGTCCTCACCCTGATACTGATTATCTTGAAGAGAATTCTGTTCTTCGGTCTCTTGATTACCTAACATAAAACGCCAACCCAACGGCACTATAATGAGTTTTAAAACTCAGTAGATAATCACAATCCTATTAACCCCTTACTCTACAGTTAGCAGATCAACAATATAACAAAAGATAGTAGATACAACATAATAGCACGTCATTTTTTTCTTTATTATCCATCGTCTTACATGAAATCTAAAAATCCTCTCCACAAGATCCTTTCCTCTCACATCCACTAACTACAACTGTCTCATGGGTCCACCATTCCTCTTGTTTGTCCTACACCAGGATCTGAGGTGAGTGCACCTAAATTATGTACCTAGCATGTTCTCACTTAAACTCATAATAGGAGGATTGAGTTCTCCCATGACGTTAACGTATCGTACATTAGGGTTGGACATCCCCTACCACTAACTATAACCGTCTCATGAGACCTATTCCCTCTTGAACAAAAGAAGCGAATTTCCCATGACACATCATACATTAGCGTCCCAACATCTCTAAACACAGGGCCCTATTGGTTACCTATTTCAACACAGGGCCCCATTGGTTACCCATGGCTCAAATTACAATCCACACACTCATATTTCCAACACTTTACCATTTTCTGTTTACTTAACATCATCTACATGAATCACTACTCGTAACCATCCCATGAACCTAAGTCTATTCTAGCACGTACAATATGATACAATCAATAATAGCTCAAACACGATACATTTCAATGAAACAACAATATAAAAATTGATAGGTGTAAATAATTAAACACAAAAGGAATTTGGATTGATCGAGCCGATGCCTTTCAAGTTACTTAAAATTTTATTAAGCATTTCTGTCCTTTAATTCAAATTATTATCTTGAGGTTCAATTAGCAGTTTTGTAACCCTAGACTAGTAAATAGTGTAGATTAATCTAAGTAATTAGGTTTTACCATTACTGATTTGGTAGACATTAAGAATTTTACTTTTCTTTGTTTCCACAATAAGTATATTTTTTAGTTTATAATTATGCTGGAACACATTTATTTTTATTTGTTTTATTAAAAATACTTGTCTACTGTATACTAGTACTCCTTTTATTAGTTCCATTCCCAATACTTAATAATTTACCAAGTAGTGTAGTATAGAGAAAGCTTTTGTTTAACCATGTACACTTATGCATTTTTTTTTTTATAGCAACTGACTATTACATATTAAGTTTAGCTCTTAGACTACTCTAGTATTTTCACTAACTTCTAAGTTTAGATCTTAAAAATTTATTATTTTTTTCATGTGATAAAGTTTGACTATGAGTCACTCCCACACATTAAATATCATACATATCAATTGAGAATACAATAGTCATGCATTTATCCTACTGAACAACAAATGGTAGAAATAAGTCAATCACCTAGTTTTGGATCAGAATTGAGAACTAAAGTAACCAAAAGGGGCAAACTGCAATTTAGAACATCACTTTTAAGAGAAAAACGTACATGGTACAGTAGTATCATTTCCCATTTCTGAAAAACAGAGCATTTTCAGTTCCCAAACTTCCGATGCATTGACACAATTTTTTTACCATTATAACTGATCAAAATAAGCTTATAGAAACTAAATATACTTAGGAGAAAGTAGAAGAGTGATTATCCTACCTCAAATCCGGCCGAAAAAGCGATTAATGGGTTCCGTCTATTTTTAGCGATTGGAGAAAACGATGGAATCGGAGAACTTCGGGGCTGCCTCGGGACGAATGGAAGGTAGGTTGTGGATGCTTGGTGATGTAGTGGTTGTCTGGAAACCCGAATTTAATTTATGTAATAGTGCTAGGTAGGAACCCGTTTTCTCTCTCTCTCTCTCAAAATTCCATGGATGAGAACTCAAGATCTCTCTCTCTTTCTCTCTTTTTCTTTCTCTGGATTGAGTAACAAAATGGAAAGGAGTAACTGTGGTTTGATTTTCGGAGGGCTAGAGTTGTATATAGGAAGAATGAGTGGGGAAGTGGAGAGGTGGGTTATGGACGTGGTTTAGGATGTAGAGGGGAAGTGGGAGGTTACAAAATTTGCAGAGGAAGTGAGGAAATAAAATCCTACTTTTCAGCAGGAATGGCAGAGTGGGTGGTTTAGTGTGGAAGTGAATTCGAAGGTTTGTTTGGACAAAATTTTAGTTTGAATTTAGTTAGAAAAGATAAATATAATTATGAATGTATGCATAGTAAAGTGTATTATAACCCGTACTAACATAATCATGTGTTTTAACAATTTAGTTTAATTGATCATTGAATTTGAATTTAACATTTCGAATTATATATATATATATATATGTATATTAAAAAATTAGGAATGTTACACAAATAGAAGCAGGTATTAAACACTACAGCTACATAGTTTTAAAATACAGAAAGCAGTAAACTGGTTCTTATCATGCAATAAGGTAATAAAAGAGGAAGGAAAGCAGAAAACAGTTGATCAGTGATCCCCACGCCAGTACAGCCATGATTGGCGTACAACTCAACCTTACTGGCGTGCGCCATTAATAACTATACACGATCTATAAAATCTTGCCAATTTTAGGGCCATGACTGATATTGATTACCAGCTTTGACCCTGCCAGCCTCCCTCAGGGGTCAAAATAGATTACAAAATAAAAGGTGGTATACCTTTGGATTAAGGTTGATGGAATGTTTGAGCTTTGAACTTGAGATTTAAGGGATGGATGATACGTGAAATGGTGTGGTTGGTGTGTAAGAGAGTATCCTATGCTTACTCTTTCAATAGATGAAAGAAGAGGAAGCAAAGACTCAAAGAGAGAGAGATAGAGAAAGGGCTTAGGAGTTTTATGAGTGTAACCCCTTCCATATAAATGCAAAGGGGAGTATATATTGGCCAAAGAGTGCAGGAGAGAGGGGTGGTAACCAACTGAAATGGCTGGTCGGGTTAAAGGGAGAGTCTCCATGCATTAAATGTATGGGACTTGTTGATGGAAGGTGTAGGAGGGAGATGGGAACATCCCCTGCACATTTGCAATCATCAGAGGACTGTACAGCGTACTGGGGTGGCTCAAAAGTCTTGTGCACGTGGTTGAATAAAAATGATTTCACTTGCTTTGACCTGTGTACACCTGTCCTGTACCACAGTACCTGCGTGCGTCAGTGGAAACTGAGTCAACGGTCGATAACTGACATGTGGCAGTTTACCAGCGCATGCCAGTACAGTACTAACGTATGCAAGTAGGATTTTGCTGAGGCCATTCGTTTCTTGCTTGAATGGTTTAAAAAGGAGTTCGAAAGGGCTTGAAATAAGATTTGGAACGCTCAAAGTAATAAAAAAGATATTCTAATTTCCAAAACCCACTTATATATACTTTACCATCACAAAAGGCAAAATGAAAAGGAAAAGAAAAAAAAATGACGCACTTATTTTCCCTTGTACAAACAAAATGATGCACTTGACCTTGAATGCACTGAAGCACTGAATAGCATGAGCGAGGCCAATCCGGACTAAGATTTCCAACACCCATGGCCTCTTCATTCTTCACTGACTCGTTCAATCAACTCAGCGATGACTCACCCACCCCCACAACTCAGGCTTTCAACGAGGACAGATACGAAGGCTATGGCCCTCGCCTGCCTTTCAAGCATGTCGACTATTTCTCCAACTTTGCTGAATTCGAGTCTATTGTAGACTCCGCAGTCGATGGCGGCGCGAGTCGCCAATCTACGTCTTGGGCGTCATCTTCATCTATGGCGGCAGATGTGCAGCTGTCGGTGGCGGCAGCGAGTGAGGCAGCGGAAGAGGAGGTAAGGAGACGAGGAGATTGGGGTGAATGAGAGCGGAAGTGATGCTGAGGAGATGGCGAGAATGGTTGCAGAGAGAAGAAGGGAGGAGAGAAGAAGAGATTTTCTTCATCTCAGTTGGAACAGGGTAAAAAGACTTTATTCAACATATCCGAGCCAATCTAGGTTTTGATCAAATTGAACCTAAAAAAAGGGACGGGCCTCTAATTTTGCATAAAGGCAATTGCATATTTTCATTAATGGATCAGAAATTAAATCTTTGGGTTGGCACGTGGAAGATGAGGGCCCATTATTGGCAAAGTCGGTCTGTCTCCTCTCATAGGTTTTTGTAAAGGTGTCCACACCTGATCATAACTCAAGTTCAGCTAGTTCCA
>BPLS01022316.1:0-10647 GCA_019656275.1 Rhododendron kiyosumense
GCTTCCGACTATTTTGCTGATCTCTATATAAACTGTGTCGACCCCGATGATGAAGGAATCGACTTTGACGGGAACATCCCGGCCGAGTTGCGTTCCCTCATCGAAAAGGAAGACGAAAGGCATGCTCAGCCTCTAAAAGACGAAGTAATTTCAATAAATCTGAAAGATGAGGATGATCCCCGCATGATGCAAATTGGTGCCACCTTGTCTCTGAAAAACCATGCAGCCACAATCGAAGCTCTCAAGGATTTCGCCGTGGTTTTTGCCTGGTCTCACGCAAACATGCCCGGTATCGACCCCGAAATTGTCCAACACAGAATTCCTTTGACCAGGGGCTGTCCCCGTCAAACAGAAGCTTCGCAGAATGAGGCCGGATTGGGTTCAGAAGATCAAGGAGGAGGTCACCAAGCAAATCGACGCAGGATTCCTGAGAGTGGCTGAGTATCCCCAATGGATTGCTAACATCGTGCCCGTGCCCAAAAAGGACGGAAGGATCAGGGTCTGTGTCGACTTCAGGGACTTGAACAAAGCAAGCCCCAAAGACAGTTTTCCCTTGCCTCACATTGATGTGCTTGTGGACAACACGGCGGGGCATGCTTTGCTCTCGTTCGTCGATGGTTTCGCAGGGTACAATCAGATTCTCATGGCTCCAGAGGACCAGGAGAAAACTACGTTCATCACTGAATGGGGAACTTACTGCTATATCAAGATGCCGTTTGGTTTGAAGAACGCCGGTCCCACTTATCAAAGGGCTCAGACGACCTTGCTTCACGACTTCATCCACAAGACAGTCGAGGTATACGTCGATGACATGATTGTGAAGGCCAAGGAGGAGGATGACTATATTCCCTCGCTCAGGCAGTTTCTTGAAAGGCTCCGCAAATACAATGTGCGTCTCAACCCACAGAAGTGTACATTTGGGGTCACGGCAGGCAAAATGTTGGGGTTTCTGATCACCAGGAGAGGAATTGAAATGGATCCGTCTAAGATCAAAGCAATTCTCGAAATGGAGCCTCCGCGGACTGAAAGGGGAGTCCGAAGTTTTCTGGGAAAGGTGCAGTTTATCAGCAGATTCATCGCTAAGCTGACTCTAACGTGTGAGCCACTGTTTCGATTACTCAAGAAGGACGTCCCGTTTGAATGGTCAGAAAGGTGCCAAGCTGCTTTTGAGTCGATCAAGGCATACTTGCAGAATCCGCCAGTACTGATGCCGCCTACTCCGGGTCGACCGTTGATTCTATACTTGTCTGTGACTCCGGCAGCTATGGGTTGTTTGCTAGCGCAGGAAGGAGAGAACGGAGCCGAAAGAGCCATCTATTATCTGAGCAAGAAGATGTCTGAAAGCGAGGAGCGGTATACCTCTCTGGAGAAGACATGCTGGGCACTAGTCTGGGTCACCAAGAGACTTAGACACTACATGCTAGCCTATTCGGTGAAGTTGATCTCTCGGATGGATCCTATCAAGTATCTATTCGAGAAGCCGGCGCTCACCCATAAGCTAGCACATTGGTTGCTACTGTTGGCTGAATTCGATCTCCAGTACGTTACAAGGAAGTCAGTAAAGGGCCGTGCTGTGGCAGAATTTCTGGCTGACCACCCGGTGGAAGGACCCGAAGATGTGGACTTCACCTTCCCGGACGAGGATGTGCTAACTGTGGTCGAGGAAGTATGGACGCTTTATTTCGATGGGGTTGCCAACCAGAAGGGATTTGGAATTGGGGTGTTGCTAATCACGCCCGCTGGTGCTCATATTCCGCTCGCTTTCAAGCTGAATTTCGATGTCACTAATAATCAAGCTGAGTACGAGGCCTGCATCGTCGGAATGGAAGCAGCAATTGCACTGGGAGTTGAGAAGCTCGAAGTTATCGGAGACTCGAACTTGGTGGTTTCCCAAGCTAACGGAGAGTGGAAGGTCTGTGAGGAAAAGCTGAAGCCTTATCATCAAGACTTGGAGGAGCTGATTCCTCGCTTCAACAGGGTGACTTTCACCCACGTTCCCCGCTTGAGGAATCAGTTCGCCGACGCCTTGGCGACTTTGGCTTCAATGATCGAACTACCGATAGGGGTCAAGATGCGACCAATTGTGATTGAACAGAGGGACCTACCCGCTTATGAATACGTCAACGCCATCGATGATGTCGATGATGGCCTACCCTGGTTTCATGACATCTGGAACTTTGTGGAGCGCGGAGAGTTTCCCGCTGGGGCCACCAGGAAGGATCGAATCGCTTTGCAGCGTTTGGCCGCCCAGTACATCATCTGTGGGGGGAAGCTATATCGAAGGTCTCACTGCGGGATGCACAAGCTGTGTGTGAATGGCTCTGAAGCTACGAGGATAATGGAGGAGATTCACGAAGGAGTCTGCGGTCCTCACACGAACGGCGTCATGCTCGCAAGGAAAATCCTCAGGCAGGGGTATTATTGGTCCACAATGGAATCGCAGTGCATTGACTACGTGCGGCGCTGTTACAAGTGTCAGATTCACGCGAACTTGCAGCATGTTCCTCCATCCGAGTTATACGGCATGACTTCGCCTTGGCCTTTCTCAGTATGGGCAATCGACGTCATCGGGATGATCAGGCCCTCTGCTTCAAATGGCCACAAGTTCATATTGGTAGCCATCGACTACTTCACCAAGTGGGTTGAGGCTGAATCTTACAAGACTCTGACAACCGTTCAAGTCGCGCAGTTTATTCGGAAGAACATCATCTACCGGTACGGTGTGCCTCAGGCTTTCGTTTCAGATAATGGGAGTCACTTCAAAGGTAGGGTCCTGGAACTCTTCGAAGAATTCAAGATCAAAATCCACCATTCCACGACCTATTGTCCCCAAACAAACGGAGCGGTCGAAGCAGCGAATAAGAATGTCGAGATGATCATCAAGAAGACCGCTGAGTCTGCAAGGGATTGGCACGAGTTATTACCGTTGGCCCTCTGGGGGTACCGTACTTCGATCCGCACTTCCACGGGCGCGACTCCGTTTTCTCTGGTTTATGGAATGGAGGCAGTTCTCCCTGTCGAGCTCGAAGTCCCGTCTCTGAGGATCATGGCTGAAAGTGGTCTCGAGGAGGCTGAATGGCTGAGTGGCAGATTCGTCGAGCTGATGTTGTTCGACGAGAGAAGGCTCCGGGCACTGTATCATGTTCAAGGGTATCAGCGTCGAATCGCCCGTGCGTTCAACAAGAAAGTCAAGTCGAGGGGTTTGGTCGAAGGCGACATGGTTACTAAGGAGATCCGGGCTCCAGTATTCGATCCCCGTGGGAAATTCAGGCCGAAGCGCTCTGGTCCGTACATCATCAAGACCATCCTATCTGGGGGTGCTGCTAGGCTCATCGACCTCGACGGCAACGAGTTCAGTACCTTGGTCAACCTGGATCAGCTCAAGCGTTACTATCCCTGAGAGATGCTCGTTGGATTGAAAACCACAAGGGTGGGCGATTCCAAGCAAAAGTTAGAGCAGCCTGCTAGACCGGAAACCCAAGGGGGCGGTTTAGGCAAAAATAAATAGGCAAATCAAGAGCTCGCTAGACCGAAAACCTGTTAAGGCGGTTCTAGGCAAAAGTTAGAGCGTAAAAGGAGAGGCAAAATACACGAGCGAACCTTTGCCTGAACTACGTTCTGACCTGATTCCCTGCCAAGGGATACGTAGGCAGTCTCTCAATGAGACCCGGTCATATCCTATCAAGCTGATCCATGGTCTGACACTTTGGGTTTCGCCACCAAGGCCGGGACAGTTCTAAATTCAAAAGGGGAAAGCCCTTCATCTTTCAACTTTATTTTGCAAAATTACTACGTCTAATACACAAGCTGAGCATAAAAGCCTTAAAAGAAATGAAGCATGAAAAACAGAACAAAATGCTTGAGAAGCCTAATGGCTCACAGTTTATTCTAAATACAGCAAAGTGGTTTGGAGTCAGTCAATATTTGCTCTTGCGTGCACATCTACTCTCAGCCACCGTTTATAGCGATTCTTCAGTCGAGGGTCGAAATCTGGCATCTCCGCCTGGAGAATCCTCAGGCCCCAGCATCTCTGATAACCGCCCAGCGTCTGAGCATTGAAGTTGGGAAGACGGAAGCCCCCGATACTGATTTGGACATTCTCCTGCGAAGCGCCCAGTTGGCGAAGGATCCGCCCGGGGATGTAGAACGTGAAGCTGGCCAACCCCGCAATAACCATCCTATCAAAGCCGTCGGAATGGATGGCCATGTCTGGGAGGTCCAGCCAAGGACGCCTCCAAGCAATTTCATCGGGCTGCATCTCCTGCATGAATTCGTACCAGCCCTCCACATCCAAGTCAGGGTACCGCATCTCCCTCTGATGAACCCGCTTCGGAAAAAGGTTCCAGCCCGCCGCCGGTGGATGCAGTAAGCTCAGCTTGTCCGATAGCCACAGCTGCATGAGTGACAAAACAAGTAAGAAGGCAAATAAAGCCCGAGCGAAAAGACAAGTAAGAAGCTAGGAAGTAGCCTAAGCCGAGTGTCGAGGTAAAACGAGAATGTGCGAAAAACCAGAAAAAGGTGAGCTGAGTGAGTTTACCTGAAGCAAGAGCGGGCTCCCGCTGAACACAGCCGACTGGCCTGTGCTCACCAAATCCAAACCCAAGAGGGTCTCCGCCAGAACCAAAGGGATCACGTTTCTGCGTGCCCCCATCTGAGCAGCTACGCTCACAAGAAAGGGACTGACCCGCCCGTCGGCTGGAACAAGCAAGTAGGCCGCGAGCAGGCAAATGACCAGAGCAAAGCGCCGGCGCGCCTGAATTTCCTCGCTACCCGGACTATCCAAGTCGACAGCCGGGCTGTACATCTCGACCAGCCGGATAATATTCACCTGACCACCTTCCAGGATTGTGTTCGCCAGACCCCGGGGGATACCAAGCGAATTAGCCAACAGCTTCGGCATGCTCTCTTGGTAAGGAGGAACAACGAGTGTCGAGGACGCGTAAGTGCGGAGGTACGCCTGGAATTCCTCCACGGTCGGGCACATCTCATCGTCACCAAAGCGGAAGACATGCACATCCGGGTCCCAGAATCTCAGGGCGGCCCACAGCAGCGCCGGTCGGATAGGCACATGTCGAAGAAAGCGAAACGAAGAAAGCCCGTGATATTGGAAATTAAGCCAATCAACGCTTAAAAAGGACACTAGCCAAGGCCTGATCAGTGTTGGGAGAGGGTTATCCATGAACAAAGCTGAGCATATACTGGAGGAAGAGGGGGGTGATTGATGCTGTGAATGCCATGAAGAGGGCACCCCAGCTTTATAGGCCTTCAACTTACCGTTGTAAATCACATGGAGCATAGAGCCAATCAACTAGCCTCCAAGAGAGCATCCTATCAAAGTACTCTGCCTCCCCTGAGCCTTCAGAAACCGTGGGAAAACCGTGTGCGAGTAAAAACAGGCTCCCCCTGAAAAAGGACAGTCAGTCGGTCAAGTGGATCTGACTCTCAAGAGTTTGGCGTACGCCACCTTGTAATTGGCGTACACATGGTTTCTTCGTGATTGGCGTACGGAGCAATATCCTTGGCGTACGCCAGGTTGGTAGACCAGAGATCAGATTCCAGCAGCTACTGCCCTCGCATGTTCGTTTTTGGTTCCAGGGCTTGTTTTGGCCATTTCTTGGTTCCCCCAAGTCTTAAACACCATTTGAGATTGCGGCGAGGTATTGGTACTCAAAAGCCGCGCCCGTCGAAGATTTTGGACCCCCGGAGGCCCGTTCCAAGCTCAAATCAAGGATACGGAAGGTCGAATTTCGTTTCAGAGGGTTTTGCCAAGTTTTGTTATACCGTACACGTCACATAGGACTTGTGTGACTGCGCGGGGGTGTCGGTTTCAGTCCGGGACCATATCGAGTCATCTTTCGCGTCTTATGTCCGTTTTTGTGACATTTTTGGCTTTTTATCGGTATTCGCCGTTTGCCGGCGCATTTTGTCAATTCTGGCGTTTCGTACAGGGCATTGTACGTCTTTAGAGTCTTTCAAAAGTGTCAGTTTCATCCGTTTCGGAGGAATACGGATTTTGGTCTATTAACGCCTATCTTCCCGTATCCTCCGCGTGTCTGGGGTATATCTTGTATCCTAGGTCATTTCTGTCCATTTTTATTCGAGCTACGCCTTTTGTGCGCATGTGCGAGTGTCTGTGTCGATTAAGAATCATCATCAATGCATGTTAGATGTTAGGGGACGGTTCGTTCGCTTCTTTAAAGCACAAAATCAAATAATCAAAGAAGTCAACGAGCAGGAAGTGCAAATATTATTACTACTACGTCAAAGCCCTAAAAAGCAAAAAGATGGGAATGTAGCAAAGCGGCACACCGGCCCAAGCAAAAGTATCAGGGCACACTCGCCCGAAAGTCAACAGGCACGCGGGCCTCATATTCAAAATTCCAGCATGTCTAATGTATCAAAGTC
Organism: Rhododendron kiyosumense; assembly: GCA_019656275.1. NCBI lineage: Eukaryota > Viridiplantae > Streptophyta > Magnoliopsida > Ericales > Ericaceae > Rhododendron > Rhododendron kiyosumense. Next base: position 6,406 of record BPLS01022316.1, read on the forward strand.
AAAGTCAAACAGCAAAATAGACTAAGACTCAGTGGTAGCCCTCAGTCGTCAAAAAGGTCCTCGTCGTCGTCCTCCTCGCTCTCTGCCAGCTCGCGCGGGTCTATCCGGAACCAAGGATCACCTGCGGAGTCGGAGCCGCTGCTGAGGGACACGCCTTCCTCTTCTTCCTCCTCTTCTTCTTCCTCCTCCCTCCTTCTCTTTTGCGAAGGCCCCTCAGCAGGCCTTTTCTCTGCAGGCCTCTTTCTCAGCTCTCGGCGGAACGGGAGATCCTCACTGGCAGGCGCAATCTGTACTCCCCTCTGAGTACTCGCTGCTGGCCGGGAAGAGCTCGGCGCTATCTTCTTCTGAGGAGGTGGCCTCACGCTCTTCCTTCTAGGAGCCGCCCTAGCTTGCCCCTGCATTGCATTTAACTTTGTTAATAATTGTGTACATATTGCATATATTTTGAAATGTGAAGGCAGGTCGTCATTCTATCAAAGTTTCAAAGTTATACCTGAGGCCGCACAGTGGGAGCTGGAGCTGGAGGTGGATAGTGCAGCCGCAACTGGGCACCGCTGGCAATCCTGTGGAACTCTTTCTCCATGGCCTTCATCAGGCGCACCGCCTCTCGTACCCACGTCATGGGAGCCTGTTTCCAAATAGTGATAAAGTCAGTTTGCAAGACAAGTATACATGTGCAAGTCAAAGTAAGGAAAGTACAGAGGATGCCAAGTATCGTACCGGTCCTGTGATCTCATCGGGCTCTCTCCTAGCCGGCTCGAACTGCAGAGTGGCCTCCTCTCCCTGAGCGTCCCGCACAGCCAGTGTCCAAGAAAGCTGAGGAAGACCCGTCGCCCTAGCGGACTCACTCCTCTCCCTCGGACGGGCAGTCCTACCGCCATGTCCGCGCCTTTCCTCCCCAGCTGCTCTAGCCTCAGCCTCCACCGCTCCGTGCTCGACTACCCCAAGTGGCCCCGCCAAGTACTACTTCCGATAGACAGCATAGTCACGCTCAGGCCTCAAGAAAGCATTAAGGCCTGCCGGGACAGTGAAGCGCTGCAGCTCAGTCAGCGTGTACTGGTCCGTGTGTGAAGCACGAGGCGGAAGTGGACCAGGCACAACGAACTCCGAAGCCTCGAGAGACTGCCGTGTCACCCGGTCCCCCAGGTACCACTGCCATCCAAAGATCGACTCCAGCAGCACGCGGCTCGCAGCCACCTCTCTGCTCCGAAAGAGGTACTCTGGCTCAGCCTCCGCGGACCTCCAAGGATCCCACTCCACCTGCAAGTATTCAGCAAACAAACAACAAATAGTCGGTCAGCGACATCATTAAAGCAATTCAAGGGTAATAGTAGGCAGTCGAGAGTTCGAGTTTTACCTGGGTGCCCGACAACTCGTCAAGGTACGCCCGAAAGGCCTGGAGGCTACCTCTTGCCGCCTTCTTGCCCCTGTACTGTGGCCCCCATATCAGAGCACGGGGGAGCATCTTCAAGTTCGGGCATGTATTCTCCGGAGGATACATTTTCAGCACCTCGTAGGCCCATAGCTGCAAGTTCAAACAGGCAAAGCATCAGTACAGCAGTTACAATTCAAAAGAAAAGAAGTTACAGGGGAAATGAACGCTTTCAAAGTCGGTTTCTTACCTCCCACACCCTCCAGTAGCCGGCGATCGCCTTCTTCCGCCGAGAGAACTCCCCCATGAAGCTGTAGCACGTCCCCAAAGCTGCACCTCCCCAATCGTACCTAGCCGCTCTACGCAGGTCAAGCAAGGCTGGCAAGTAGGCCGCGTGCACCGTGGACCGCTTGTTGGGGTACAGTGAAGCCCCGAACAAGTACAACAGGTAGGCCCTCGCCATCTGCTCCTCCTCCTGCTCCGAGCTCGGGACCCTGCCTGTCAGATGCCAGTGGAATTGATCATGGGCATATGTCTCTGAGATGCCCGCCGGCTCGAAGCCCAAGAACCACCGCAACGCCGCCGGATCCTTGTGAATCCCCGTGTCAAAAGGGATTGGATCCCCTCCTACCCTCAGGCCCGTCAAAGCAGCAAAGTCCGCCGGAGTCAAAGTCATCTCCCCGATCGGAAGGTGGAAAGTATTGGAGGCATCCCACCACCTCTCAGCCAGCGCCGTGAGCAGGGCGTGGTCGCTAAGTGTAGCCGTCTGCGTGAGAATGAACGGCCTAAACCCCGCAGCATCAACCAAGGCCCTAACCCGCTCGGGCAACCCTTGGTACAACTCGAGGGAGCTAGCAGGACCGCCGTGCCCTCTCGTGCTGCCTCTCGTCCTCTGCACACCACAAAAAGCGCAATGAGCAAAAGTTCGTCAGTGTACTACAGCAAGCAGTCAAATCAAGGAAAATCACAAGTCTAAACAGTCAAGCCAGGATCAAAAGTTGCATTCAAGGGTCGATTCATGGTCTACAGCCACTATGAGGTCGAAGCAATTTATTTCAAAAACACGGTATTTTATATGCAAAAGGTATTCTTTCAAGTCGATTCTCGTTTCAAAGGAAGCAATTATTCAGTCGAATCAAAGGCATAAGCATTCTATTAGTCGAATTCGAGTTCCAACATTAACGAGTCGAGGCAACCTACAGTCGATTCAAGTCCGTTATCACATGGTTCTCATCAATTCTCTAGCAAGTCTACAGTCGAAGTTCAAGTTCTCTCTGGTCGAGTTTCTATCTATCAAGTCAAGTCAAGCTATCAGGCATACAGGCATCACTATGCTACCAAGGTTCGTGCAAAAGCAAGCTATGTACAGTTATGATTAATGAAGGACTTAAACCAAAAGCAAGTTCAAAGAAATACCTGCGCCCAGTCCACTGACAAGTGCCACTCAGGGTCTCTCAGCACGAGCTCTACATCGTAATCATCGCGGCGGGGAACGTAACTCTCAAACCCGGAGGGTATGAACAAGTGTGGCTCCGGAGGAGCATAGGTCCCAGCGTCAAAGGCCGCCCGGCCTGCAGCCCGAAGTGCCTCTGCCCGTTCCACTGCCCGCTCACGAGCCAAGCCCCCCTCCTCCTGGGCCTGCTCGGCCACCTCCGTCTCCTCTACAAAGGCCTCCTCCGCAGACTTGGCCCTCTCGGCCTCCACCCGTAGGCGCTCCTCCTCCCGGGCCTGCGCAATCTGTCTCAACCTCTCCTCCCGGGCTGACATCACCGCCTCCACTACTATCGGGTTCTCTCTCAACAACCGGTCAAGCGCCTCCTCCGTCACGAACTCCGCGAAGTCTCCGCGCGTAATGGGAATGTGCGCCGAAGACCCCGCCTCTGGTCTGAACTCTGCTGGCCCTGTGGTTGCCCCAACGAGAGCCTCCTCCTCGCTCACAACGCCCTTGCCCCTTGCCGGATCTCTCCTCGGCGTCTCCGGCCGGCCACCGCCCTCACCAACATCACCGCCGCCACCATCTGGGCCATGCCCGTCACGACCAAGCCCTCTACCCCACTCCGGGAGTCCAACCGAATCACCCGTGGGCCCCCTGTCTCAGCCAAACCTGGCGTACAGTCGGTCGATCCCGCCGTACGCCACCTGTCGCCGTCGGCCACCTCTGTTGCATGGCCATCACCGCCGCTCGCACTGCCTGAAACTACTACGCCAACACCCAAGACGGCCGTCGCCTCTGGCCGATCGTCGATTTGTGGCCCCGCGGCCTCGATTTCAACCCTTGGTTGCCCACTCTCTTCTCCGCCACCGCCATTGCCGCCACCAGCACTGGGCTCGTCCATGGAAGTTCTGATTCAAGCAGTTAGCACTAAGGGAGGAGGGTTTGAGTGAGGAGATGAAGAATTTAGGAGAGTTTGGGAACTTTTGGAGTTCAAAACTGTCGAGAATGGCGGTTTCCCGAGTTCTGCAGGAGTTTATACGTCATGGGACCGAGCTGGGCCGGGTCTGGGCTCGGATCTGGGCCGGGCCAGGAAGATTCCTGGCGTACGCCATTTTGAGCGCACCGTACGCCACGTTTTATTGGGCCGTGGGCCCAAATGCCATGGGCCAAGCTTTTCCTTCTCCAATGGGAGCCCGGATGGCCCAGATGCTTATTTGTACCCCTCATGAACTATTCTCGAGCAGAATTCCGTCCAATTTCAATCAACGGCGATCCATCCGCCCATTTCAATCAACGGCGATCTATCTGCCCGATTTCAACTCAATCAACGACGATCTATCCGTCCAATTTCAATTTCATCAACGGCGATCTATCCGCCCAATTTCAACTCAATCAACGGCGATCCGTCCGCCCATTTCAATCAACGGCGATCTAT
>BPLS01022317.1:0-12509 GCA_019656275.1 Rhododendron kiyosumense
TGTTTACACCCATTTTTGACCAAAAAGCAAGGAATGAATTTACGGATGGAACGACGGCCTCAAATACGAGGCCTTAGCCTCGAGAAGACCGTACGGCCGACTGCCCACGAATTAGGGCCGGTTCACCAAGAATAAAGGCCTACAAAGTAGGCCCAAATCAGTTAAAAGCCCAAAGCTGGGCTTATATGTAACAAGGCCTAGGGAGCAGGCCCAAAGAATGCCATGGTTTTCTCACTGAGTTAAAAGGCTCAGAAGGCTTACAATGGCTCAAAGGCCCATGAAGCACGGGCCCAATTGGTGCTCAGGCCCACCATTTTAATCAGCTCCGTTCAGGGCCTAGGGAAAGCAGCTCAAAGGCCTCAAAGCTGCTCACAAGCAGCTCAAAGGCCTCAAAGCTGCTCACAAGCAGCTCAAAGGTCTGGAATCTTCTTACTGAAAGCAGGTCTGGGTAAGCTGCTCACAAGCAGCTCAAGGCCTGAACTCATGGGACCCCACCTTTTAGTGTGATACAGAGCTGGCAACAAGTGGCACACATGCAGCCCATGAATATAATCCTTCAAACCTCAGCAAGCTGCTCACAAGCAGCTCTCCCAGGCCTGCCTGAAGTGTGGGTCTCGAGAGGAATCAAACCCAAGGAGTTTAGGGGCCAACAAGAGATGGGAGGTCCAATGAGATGATAGGAATGTTGGTCTTCAGCAGTGGTGGGCCCGGAGGAGATACATTCAAGCAACAGCTTGAGTGTGGAAGCAGCTCAAAGGCCTGGAATTTCAGGGGGCCGACATTCTTTTTGTTAAAAGAGGAGAAGATTCTCAGGCTTTTACCTGTCTCTTGGAGTGAAATGCACGTTTTATTCAGAGAGGAGCTCCTCATTGGTCCATTTTGAAGCTGCTCAAGCCCAAGCCTCTGCTGAAAGGCCACTTGGCAGCCATGTATTGGAAGATTTGGAAGCAGCTCAAGGCCTGTGGCTCCTATAATTTCCAGTTGTGGAGGCCTTGGCAAAGGTCCACGACCTCAAGAGCTTATAGCTTATGCAATCCCATTTCCCTTTCTTTCAAGCATACCTTGTATTCACTTCTTAATATTTCAAGTTTTACCTCTTTTCTTGTATCCAAAACTTCATTGAAACGTTAATGGAGTTCACTTAACCTTGTTTTTAGCCGTTTATCTCTCTTTCCTCTGTTCCAACAACGATTAGAAAATATTTTAAGTCCTTAGCCCGACAAGGCAGCAAACGAACCATCCTAAGGCCTTACCCTTTAGGCCTAGCACATCTGCCTGTAAGAAGTCAGACTTTGAGGCTCGAAAGCCTTAAGGCAGTTTGGACAAACGTGTCCTGGCACGCCCTCGCATTCCCAAGCCAATTTGGTTTTAACACTTTTAGTGGAGGAACATTTGGCACGCCCGGTGGGACCTCTTATCGTTAAAGGGTGATCATGGCGAAGAAAGACAAAGGCGCTTCAGCTTCTGATCCTACGGAAGACCCAAGCGTCCAACAACCAACTTATGACAATCTAGGCAGAGGCATTGATCAGCCTCTCCTCAGCGCCCAAGACCTGAACGAGTCTATGGGCAGTGTAAGGAATTATATGCTGGAGACCAACCGTGAAATGTCACAAGAAATTTCTCAAAACATTGGTTCAGCAATGACAGAAATTCGAGAGTCGAACTTGCACCTTGCGGCCTCTATGGGGTCGCTTACAACCAACCTAAACGCGGTGTCTGCATCCGTGGGTGACTTGGTGGCTATGATGAAGGAGGAAAGGAAGGCGAAAGGCCTTGCTGACCTTCCCCCACATACACCACCGATGCCTCATTTCGGGGTTTTCAACGGTTTCTCTGGACGTCCCCCTCAAGGGAGTTACGCATCACCTCAACCACTTGGGTTCCAGGCCTCTAGTTCGGGTGGGGGCCCGGCCCATGATGGGGTGCACCATCAGCCCCAAGACCCAACAGGCCAAAATACATCAAGGCCTGTTGAGAATTTGGACAGGCGTTTCATGATGGGAGGAAACCCCACCCCGCGTCCTCTCTTTGGGAACCAAGGTGGTGGGCCTCCCCCAATGGCAGGAGGCCATGTTCCCTACATGACATCCAACACAGGCTTCATGCAAGATGCTCGGGGGGCATGGCAAGGCCAGCAGCCAGCCAGAGAAGGGCACGCGAGGCCGCCACCCCAGGAGCAGGCAAGGCCTCGTCGCCTTGAGCAGATCCCCGGCAGGGACCAGCTCATAGCGTTACTTCAGGAGCAGTTAGGCCCAGAGTTTAGGCCAGCAGGGAGGCCTATGTATACTAAACCTCACTCAGACGAGGTTGATCAACTGCATTTCCCCAAAGGTTTCCGAGTCCCAGAGTTCCATACCTTTTCTGGTGAAAATGCCAAAGAGTCGACTATGGAGCACGTGGCTCGATTCCAAGTCCAATGTGGAGAGGCCGGAACTAAGGACGAATGGAGGTTATGGTTGTTTCCTAACTCCTTAACGGCCACTGCTTTCACATGGTACATCAATCTGCCTCCCAACTCTATCCAGACCGGGCGACAAATGGAGGAGGCGTTCCACCAACAGTTCTACAGGGTAGAGCCGGAAGTCACAATGGCAGACCTTTCAGGCCTGTGCCAATTGCTAGACGAGGGGGTGGAGACGTACCTGGTCAGGTTCAAAAAGGCTAGGTTTAAGTGCAAGGTTTCCCTGCCCGAAAGGGAATATGTGCGCTTGGCATTAAATGGCCTGTGCTTTGAGTTGAAGAAGAAGTTCTATGAGGCGGAATTTAGAGATCTCTTCGAGTTATCAGCCAAGGCAGCAAGATACGAGCGCATTTTGAGGCAAGAACAGGACCGTATGGCCGCCTCGAAGGGAACTTATTATAGGGACCCTAATTACGAGGTAGCTACGATTGAACCCGAGTACGAAGCAGAAGTGGCTGTTGCGGAGCTGATTAATAAGAAGCCCTATTTCTTAAAGGCCGGCAGGTTGGAAAAGGCAGACTTTGCATCGTCATCGGGCAAGTCAAACCGGGTTTATACGTTCGACATCACTAAGGCTGAGGCAATATTTGACCAGCTCATGGCTGATAAGCTGGTAAAGCTTCATCCAGGCCATAAGTTTCCTTCAAACGAGGTAATGAAGGGCAGGGAGTACTGCAAATATCACAACTCTTGGAGCCACGCCCCCAATAACTGCATGGTCTTCCGAAACGACATTCAGGATAAGATCGAACGCGGGGAGTTCAAGTTCGAGTCAAAAGACAAGAAGGCCATGGGAGTGGATGCAAATCCGTTTCCCACAGGCCTGAGCACTAATATGGTGTCTTTTAATATGAGGGGCATGCCTAGGAATTCCCCTAGGCCTAAACTCAGCTTGGGGGAACCGTCTAGGCAAGCGCGAAGGCCTACCTATGAAGATCCGTCTTCGGAGGAGGATACTAAGAGGCCTCGTCACGTAAAACAAACCGAACAGAGGCCATCACGGTGGAGCAGGCCTGCATCAGAAATCAAGAAGTTTTTTACACCAAGATGCTCTCTGGTTTGTAATGAATGTGGTCAAATGGTCGAGCCAACCAGACCACAGCTGAAGAGCGTAGTGGTAAAGGCCTCAGGAGTTTAGGCCTGATCAAAGGAAGGAAGTACTCAAGCGTCCGTCCGTTTTCTCTCGTCTCCAATCAGACCGGGACAGTGATCCACGACTGGACTATGACTTTGAGGCCTCCTCCTCCATGGATAGGAGGCCTAGGGCTGTGAAACCCAAGGACGCTCCTCCAAACGAGTGGACTAGGGTAGAACATCCCAAATTTCCAGCAGAAAGGCCACCTTTATCTAGGTCACAGAAGCGGTGTTACCAGAGATTTAGGCAGGCCGCTAGGAGGGCAGAGGAAGAAATTGATTTGGAAAATGTACCAGAGGAGGACCCTGTGGAAGACCTGGAAGTGTTGAAGCAAGGCGATATGGAGACGGACCTTCATGTAGTAGCGGAAGCCTCGGGCACCAAGAAGGGTAAAGAGAAAGTCCCAGTCCAAAGGAATCCCTCTTGTTCAGAAGAAGACGAGATCCCCAGGCCTAAACGGGAACGCAAACCTAAGGAGAGGATGGTGGAGAAGGCCCCTATGGAGCCTTCACACCAAGTTAGGATCCTTCAAAGGACTGAGCCTATGGTTAATGCTGCTAACCCAAGCATGGGTGGTCAATCGGTCTCGGGGGCCAAGCGGGGCTTGAACCCTTTAGCCAAAGAATTTAGGCCATCTCAAGGCCTGTATAAGCCTTGCAACATGGTTTTCATCATGCCAGAGGAAGCAGCAGCTAAAGAAGACCAGCTTTCTGTCATGGAAGGTGATGTGGAGGAGATGGGTGAGACAGCGCAGATTTTAGGCCAATCTTCCAGGCCTGTTGAGGCTGTCTCGTCTGTAATAATTCTGAAAGAAAAGGCAGAGAAAGAGCAGGCCAAGAAGGCCGCTTGTGCAATTTTTGAGAAATCAACTCCGAAGGCTGCCAACCATATCAAGCCATTATATATGTCAGGCTGTTTGGATGGGATACCAGTTAACCGTTTGCTAGTAGACAATGGTTTGACCGCTAACCTAATTCCTAAGTCCATGATGTACAAGTTGGGGAAGACCAATCAGGACCTCATTGCCTCTAGTGCAAGCCTAACCGACTTTACGGGAGGTGTCACAGCTTGCCAAGGCATCTTGATCATGAAGCTGACGGTCGGTTCCAAGACACTCACCACTCCCTTTTTTGTGATCGATTCTCGGGCATCTTACAACGTTCTGTTGGGGAGGGATTGGATCCACGCATGCATGGCGATTCCTTCATCAATGTATAGCATTTTGGAATCAAAATGAGGTTGAGATAGTTTGGGCTGATCGTAGGCCTTTCCTAGCCTCTACAAACCACGCTAAGGCTATGTTGTATGACCCGGACGTTGGTCCACTCAAAGTGGCAGGCCTAGACAAATACGGCCGCCACAAGACAGTTTCCCTTTCTCCGCAGGCCTCCGTGGATGAATTAAAGATGCTTTTCAAAGAGCTCGTCGGCCCAGAAAATCACAGGCCGATTGCTCCCACAATTCAAGCTATTTCCAATGTCAGTACGACCAACTGAAGAAGAGGAGGTTGTGGCCCTTCAAGCCACAATGGCACGGTTAAGTTCGTATTTATTTGAAGAAAAGTTGTCAAGGTTGTACGAGGATGAAGCACCCTCATCAGTTGGGGCAGCAAAATGCATTTATGAAGAAGAAGGCCTTGCAGAAGAACTGGACGTAATACAGTTGGAGGACCTAGACGCAGCACCGGCCAAAATGGATGATTTGAAGGCCGACGTTCAGGATCCGTTGGACGAGGTCAATTTGGGAGATTCAGAGCACCCTAGACCCGTGTACATCAACCAGCTCATGCCCGAGGAGGTAAAGGGGAGGTTCGTCTGGCTCTTGTCGGAATTCAAATGTTGCTTAGCATGGGATTACGACGAGATGCCAGGCCTTCCGAGGGATTTGGTTGAACACGAGCTGCCAATACAACCAGGGTTCATGCCATTCAAGCAACCTCCAAGGAGGATGTCGAGCGAGGTGGAACTCAAAGTTAAAGAGGAGATCGAAAGGCTCCTTAAGGCTGGCTTCATTCGAACGGCAAGGTACGTGACTTGGCTTTCTAACATTGTTCCCGTAGTCAAAAAGAATGGCAAAATCCGGGTGTGTATAGATTTTAGGAACTTGAATCTTGCTTCTCCAAAGGACGAATACCCAATGCCATTAGCGGACTTGATGGTAGATGGAGCCGCAAAGCATAAGATTTTGTCTTTCATGGATGGCCATTCGGGCTATAACCAGATCTTTATCAATGAGGCCGACACCGCCAAAACAGCATTTAGATGTCCAGGTGCTTTGGGGACATTTGAATGGGTTGTGATGGCATTCGGCCTGAAAAATGCGGGAGCCACGTATCAAAGGGCCATGAACGCCATCTTCCATGACTTCATTGGCCGTTTTATGGAGGTTTATATTGATGACGTGGTAGTGAAGTCTCAATCCTACGATGAGCATTTAGAACACCTCCGGAAGGCCTTTCAGAGGATGAAAGAATTCAATTTGAAGATGAATCCTTTAAAGTGTGCCTTTGGGGTATCCGCGGGAAATTTTCTAGGATTTCTGGTCCATCAGCGAGGAATTGAGGTCGACAAGAACAAGGCTAAGGCCTTGATAGAAGCAAAGCCTCCCTCAACGAAGAAGGAATTGCAGCAACTCCTTGGTTCTCTCAATTATTTGAGGAGGTTTATTTCAAATTTGGCGGGGAAGGTCAAGGCCTTTTCCCCTCTATTGAAGATAAGAGACCGAGAAGATTTTGTTTGGGAGACCTGTCATCAGGAGGCCTTTGAAGCTATCAAAGGGTATCTAACACAGACCCCAGTCTTGATGCCTCCAATTAAGGGTAAGCCGTTGAAATTATATATTTCTGCGGCTGAAGACTCAATCGGAAGTTTGCTGGCCCAAGACAACGAGCAAGGCATGGAGCAGGCGGTTTACTATTTAAGTAGATTGTTAACCCCTTGTGAAAAGAGATATTCTCCTATCGAGAAACTTTGTCTTGCCTTGTACTTTTCAGCAATAAAATTGAGGCACTATATGCTTCCCGTTCCTGTTTACATCATGAGTAAAACGGATTTAATCAAATACTTGTTGACTCGGCCTATCCTAAGAGGCCGAATTGGCAAATGGTCGTTGGCCTTAATGGAATTTAGTTTCCGATACGTTCCTCAGAAGCAGTGAAGGGCCAGGCCTTGGCAGATTTCCTAGCTGACCACCCATGTTTGGAAGTCAGTGATGAAATCAGTCCAGGCCTGGACGCATTTGAAATATCTATGAAACCTTGGAAATTGCTTTTTGATGGGTCTAAAACGCAAGACGTATCAGGATGTGGGATTATCATAATTTCCCCCGAAGGCCTCAGAACTGAATTATCCTTCCAATTCGATTTCCAGTGCACGAATAACCAGGCCGAATACGAGGCCGTGGTGATAGGTCTTGAAATTTTGAGAGAATTAGGGGCTGGAACTGTTGAAGTAGTAGGAGACTCAAGCCTTGTGATAAACCATTTAGCAGGCACGTTCAAATGTTACAGCGAGGAGTTGGCACCCTACTACATGGCTGCAATGCAACTCATACAAGATTTTGATGATGTAACGGTGAGGCATGTGCCAAGGAGAATGAATGAGGAAGCTAATAGTTTAGCTCAGGCCTCAACAGGCCTGAAACTTCCTCCAGGCACCTTTTCAAGAGCCGTAATGGTTCAAAAGAAATTGTTACCCTCCGTTCGAAGGAGAGGTCTAGGTCTGCCAGCGTTCATAGCAGAGCCTCTTAAGCCAATGGTTGAGGAGGCCCAACGAGTGGATGAGCTACAGTGTAGTGATTGGCGTGCCCCTATAGCTTCGTTCCTCAAAGATCCACGTGCCAAGACCACAAAGAAAACCAGGAAACGAGCCATTAGTTATCTTTTGATAGGTGATGACTTATACAAAAAGAGCCTGGAGGACAACTTACTCCTTAAATGCCTTGACGGCGTGGAAACTTTGAAGGTGATGGGCGAGGTCCACGAAGGCGTATGTGGTGCCCACCAATCGGGTATCAAGATGAGGTGGTTGATTAGAAGATACGGGTATTATTGGCCTAAAGTCCTTGAAGATTGCATCCGATATGCTAAAGGATGCCAGGCCTGCCAAGCCCATGGCCAGGTTCAACACGTGCCAGCAGCCAACTTCCAGGCCGTGATAAAGCCATGGCATTTTAGGGGCTGGGCAATGGATCTAATAGGGATGATTCACCCACCGTCGTCTAAAAACCACACTTTTATTTTAGTGGCCATGGATTATTTTACTAAGTGGGCCGAGGCCATCCCATTAAAGGTTGTGAACCAGCAAGATGTCATCAAGGCCATAAGGGAAAGGATCATTCATCGATTCGGCATCCCCCAACATTTGGTGGCCGATAGGGGGTCGGTCTTCTTTGGAAAAGAGGTCCAGGCTTTTTGTAGCCAATACAACATTAGTCTATCCCATTCCACACCCTACTATGCCCAAGGAAACGGGCAAGCAGAATCTACAAACAAGACCTTGATCGGGATAGTGGAAAAAATGGTTGAAGAAAACCCAAGGGTTTGGCATGAGCTTCTGTCCGAGGCTTTGTGGGCCTATAGGATGTCCAAAAAGGGGGCCACTAACGTTACTCCTTATATGTTAGTATATGGCCATGATGCAGTATTACCAATGGAAGTCACTGTTAGATCAACAAGGTGGGCTTATCAAAATGGCCTTACTCCAGCGGAGTATTCCCAGGCCATGCTCATGGAATTAGAGGATCTTGATGAGGTCAGGTTGGCCGCCTTTGATCACATGGTAGTTCAAAAGCAGCGGGTGGCCAAGGCCTATGACAAAAGGGTCAGAAAGAAAAACTTTTCAGAAGGGGATTTGGTTTGGCAGACCGTGTTGCCTTTAGGCACGAAAACCCCCAAGTATGGAAAATGGTCTCCAACATGGGAAGGGCCCTACCAAATATGTCAAGTCTTCAGAGGTAACGTGTATCTCCTTATGGACTTGGACGGTAAGGTCCATAAGCACACTATTAACGGCAAGTTTTTAAAGCATTATTTTCCTACCATATGGGAAATGGGGGATTTTAACGAAAAACGGCCATCACAGATATGAACATGTGAGCAGAAAAACTAGGGGCCGGAGATAAAGTCTCTCGGCCACGATTAAACAGTCAAAAGGCCTGGCAAAAAGGAATCTCAGGCCCAAAACACAGTCAAAACGGCCTGGATGGAAATAGGCCTCATCACAAACAAAATAACCCAGCCTCAGGCCTGATAAAGTCAGTTTTAGGCCAGGCATTCCTAAGCAAAATTAAAAAAGTATGTAGGAGCAATTATTACATGCTTTATGAAGTTCAAAGCTCACTCTCCAAACTGGCTTTAAGGGTGTCCCAGGCCGCAACGGCGTCATTGATCATCACTTCTGCTCGGTCCCTTGAGGCCTCGGCTGTTGGCTTCTCGACCATCAACGCTTGGAGAGCATCCAGGGGACCTTGGGCAGCCTCAACAAATGCCTGCCTCCTTTGGGCCAGCAATGCCTCGTGCTGGTTGTGGTCTGACAGCTGTTGTTTGGTTTCGATCAATTGTTGCTCCAAGGATTGGACAGTGGTAAGGAGTTCTTTGCGCTTCATTTTTGCTGCTTCGATTTCTGCCTTGAGCTGACTTCGCGCCTCCAACCCTTGTTTCAACTCTTGCTGTAAATCGTCGATCTGGGTAAGTTTGGAGGTGGCAGCGATACGCCTCTCAGTGCCCGTCTCGTACGTCCTCTTTAAATTCGGAAGATCCTTGAGGAAGGTTTGCAAGGCAGATTCCGCAGCGCCCCCTAAGGCCTGGGATTTGACCAAAATGTTCATTGACTTCCGGATTGAAGGATATTGGTTTTGGTGCAGGACAGAATCAATACCCAGGCCTAATGCTGCCTTCAAAACTTCTTTGGCTTAGAGGATATCTTCTGGAGCCAATGACGCCGGGGTTGTCGACACTACCCCACTACCAGAGGTGCCCGAAGCAGAGGGGTTGACTAAATCCTCAACAGTTTGGCAAAACTTGTCAAAAGACTCGTCATCAAGGTCTGGAAGAATCAGCTTTTTCTCAACAGATGGCTGAGTCTTGGGTGTCCCCAAGGAAAGGGAAGTTGTCCTGACTTCCTCAGAGGCCTTTGAGTTTAGACTCGGAATCCTCAGACTTGCTTGAAAAGCCAGATTCTTCAATCTCCTGTCAAGGCCAACGAGGAAGTTAATATCAGCTGGAGCCATGATAGGAGGACTGAATGAAATAATGCCTTACATGCATAATAGGGGTGCTAGAGTCTATTCCCTCGGGGGAGGCAGTGCTACGTGTCGTTCGAGTCGAGGTTACCTGCAACTTTCTCGTCTTGGTAGTGATGGCCTTTGTGCTTTTACTGCTGCTGCCTTTTCCAAGGGCCTGATCCGATAGCATCAGTTTAAAAACTCAAGGCTTGTTTTCATGATTAGAAGCAGAGTGTAAGCCCATGGGCAGAAGCAATTACCTTCTGGGATAGAGACTTCTCTGTGTGAAACTTGGATGCACTTGCCCGTGTGCGATCAGCAATGGTGGCTTTGGGAACCTGGGCAGAACACCACAAAGCTATCAAATGTGATGCCTAAAAAACCAACAGTTTAGAAGAGCTTTAGGGGAAGAAGCTACCTTCGGAGGTTGGGTTTTCCCAAGGGTGGCCCTTGGGGCTGGGATGGATGGCCTCTTGGCCTTCTTGGAGGCCTGCTTTTGTTCTACCTCTTCATCTTCATCAGCCTCTTCATCAAGACCTAGGTAAGAGTGCAAAGTTAGTAAGTGAAATCAGGAAAAACAAAATGAAGTAATGGAGACGATGAAAACAATATCTTACCTTTCCTTTTAGAGGAGGTAGCTGAGGTCATCTTGGCCTTGGAACTGCCTTTTTTCGATTCAGGAGGAGGCGAGAGTGCGAGGTCTTTCAGAATTTTTCCCACAGGCTTGGACAAAAGAGGCTTAATGTAGCCCTTCCACCAAGTAGCAAATTCATTGGATTTCTCAGGGAATTCGGAATAAGGTTTGAAATCGAAGTCAGCCTTGGCCTGGTCTGATTCTTTTTTCACTTTCTCCAAAAGTTTCAGGTCAACAACAAGCCTCGGGGTGAAGTTGGCATTGAGGGATTTATATGGTGGGAGTGGGATGAGTTGTAGTAGGCCAAATTGCCGTGCAAATTGAGCGGCATTGTAAAACTCAACTCCAACCTTGTCATTCCTTGATTGGGCACTTAGGCCAAACAACAGGTCTCTAGAAGTGAGAAAGCTTACCCAAATCTCCTTATGATCACCATCATCTTCCACTATTTCCCCTGGGCTGGCCTTCAACCAGGCCGGGACCGTGTCCCTCTCAAAGGGCATCCAGCCCTCACCCATCGAGACCAGGTCAGAATAAAAGTACTTAAAGCAAGCTTCAAATGTGTGGTCTCGAGGGGACAAGTCACGATAATGGAGACCGTAGCAGTTATGGTCGGGGTTTTTGTCCAAAGTTGGACCTAATGATGGGAAGTAGGACCACAGCCATAAAGTCATGACCCACAAAGGCCCAGCAGCAAAAACATATTGGTTTTCCAAGAGGTCATGCATGCCTCTGTAGACATAAGCCAGAATCAGAGGGGCCATGGCTACTTCTTTGCCCGCGGCTAGGGCCCTGGCCAAGTCAGTAAAATCTTTGGTAATCCGGCTCGACGAAACACAGAAAATGAATTTATTAAGCCAATAAATCAGGAAGGCCACATGCTCTTCATCGGTTACCTCCCCTTTACCATGGAAAAAAGAAACAAAGCGGGTGTAGGCCATGTGTTCTGACGCGGGATAATCAAACACAGGGGTTGTTTGGCTCAAAAAACAGTCGGCCTCAACGCCGTGGACGCGGAGGCCAGTCAGAAAACAGATATCTTGTAGAGTTGGGCCCATCATCCCAACTCTGAAATGAAAGTTGTTAGAAGTTGTGGACCAAAACTGGGCCGCGGCAAAGAAAAGGGCCCTGTCCATGTTTATGGAACTCCTACTGAGCATAATGGCGTCGTGAATTCCAGCCTTTTCCCACAAATCACCCTTGGCCTCGGCTACCCGGTCCAACCAAGCAATGTATTCCTTGTCAGGCCGAGGCCACAACCGATTAGGGTTTGGTTTGTGATAAGAACCCCAGATGGGTTCCACCGAGTCAAAAGGCAGAGAGTCCTCGGCAAGGGGATAATAAGCAAGAAGGGAAGAGGGAAACTCACCATCAAAAGCTGGTCCGAGTGCCATTTCCGATTTTGCTTCTTCCCATGGGATCAGGGCTTCGGTATGAACAGGGATTTCTTCTCCTTCAAAGATTTGCGCCACCTGGGTAGCAAGGCTAGTAGCTTTCGGGTTCTTCTTGGGCGCCATAGCGGGGTATGGCAGAAAGTTAGGGTTTTTGTGTGCTCACGGTGGAATGGGGAAGAGGAAGGAGAAGGATAAGTTATAGTAGAACTGAAACTGCTCCCGGTCGTGGGGAATGAGGAAGAAAGAAGTGGGTTTAGTGTTATGAAGACAAGGGAGTAAATGTGGGGAGTCTTCAACCGCCCACCACCCCTTCATTCTCGGGAAAATACAATGACCCATGTGACTAATCATCACTCCTCTTTCCGAGGTTGGGCTTCCTTCTCTCTCTCCCTCTCTCTCTCTCTTTCCTTCTCGGTCCTAGAGTTTAAAAGGGGCGGCTGATGCAAAAGTTGGGGTTTTAAAAACCCCTTGGAAAAATTAATTGGGTGCGACGAGTGCGCCAGGAAGATTACTTTTGTATATCTGATTTTTGGCTAGACGGTTGAAAAGGACAAAAATGGAACGGATACATGCCTTGAATTTTTGGCGCAAAGTCAAGGCATGGGGGGGGCAATGTTTACACCCATTTTTGACCAAAAAGCAAGGAATGAATTTACGGAT
>BPLS01022339.1:0-11999 GCA_019656275.1 Rhododendron kiyosumense
GAGAGAGAGAGAGAGAGAGAGAGAGAGAGAGAGAGAGAGAGAGAGAGTAGTTGGAATGGGAAGAAGGAAGTTGAAGAAAATAAGGAAGAAGGTGTCGATGAAAACAAGGGGGAGTTGACAGATTGAATGCTCCGCCAAACGGGTTGGGAACTTGGAAGCTAACCACTTGCGAATTTCTCTATTTGGTTTAAAGGGGTTTATGTGCTGATAAATGAAGGAAAGGGGGTTAATACGCACATCGACTAAACCATAAGGACCTAAGTGACGTTTCCTCTGAGAAAATTCACTCGTATTCTTCTTCCCATATCCGGCCAATCTCAACCCGAAAACCGGATCCATATAGACCATCAACGCTTGGCAGAGAGAGAGAGAGAGAGAGCGCAGCCGAGTCGCCTCTCAGCTTTGCTCCGGTGACATCCCCAGTCAGGTGCACTTACATAATCCCCCCCATTTCCTACCAATCTACGCATACATCTTTGCATATAGTACATCTAGTTCAGAAATGTCGTATCATTTGCTAAGTGATGATACTTGTAAAACCCAGAAACCTCTTGATTGGTACATCTAGTTTTTATGGGTCTTTATAGGTTTAAGTGAACTCCCATTGAGGGAGATCAGACGTATTGAAACCCGACAGAAGTTAAAGCTGTTTGTGCACCATGTGTTCGATGAAATGCCTATTAGTCCTATTCAAGTCGGACATTTAGTTTCCTTGCCTGGTTATGAATATTTGCTGAACCTTTTATCCTGTTGCCATTTTAATGGTTTCTCAAACTTCACTTTCACAACATTATAGTTTTTTAGTTCTAGAGGTACAAATTACAATGGACGTTTTGAATACTTTTCTGATTTCTCCCCTTTTCTGCTGATACCATAGTAATTCTCCGTGTAAACTTTTGTAGATGATAAATTGTTATTCAAAGGGATATTCTTTGTGAAGAGGATCTTTTAGCTTAAGTCATGGCGGGCTGGCAGAGACATTTCCAATCCATACTCCGTCAGGTTGGGAAGAGATTAGAGCATAACTACAATGCTTTGGTCAGCTTCTCGGGTCATCACTCAAGCGCCTCCTTAGTACCTGGTAGGTCTATAACTAAATTCTTGTAAACTTGTTGTGAGAAGTCTAGTCCTTGGTGATATGCTCTAAAGTTATTTACTTGGTTAGTAGGAGAACAATATATGTTGGATGTTTTGCTTTAAATAAAAATAGATCTCTTTTTCTCTCCACTGGTTAAAAATTCAATATGGCTTTGAAATTTGGTTTGATACCTAACTTACATGGATTCAGTATGCCTATTAGGTACGGCCATATGGGTACATATATGATTGCTGGGGCCTTTTAATTCTCATGTGGCTATATATATTTTTTTTCTTGAGGACTTTATTTAGTATAACTGAGATTTACAAACAAATGTAGTGCACGTTATACTGAAAATGATACTTGTTATGCGTATTTATATGCTGAACTTGACTACTTATGCGAACCTGTTGAGTTTATATCCGGCTGGAGATGTTGCACACACAGCTGACATGTTCTAAAACTTCAAAAGTTAGAAGAGTCCGTGTAACTTACTGTGCTATTATGCGACTTGGTATATCTTTGTCTCATGCATCACAGTGTCGTAGGTAGCTTTAAGCCATTGATGTATTAACTTTGAATCTTCTTTTGCAGGCGAGCTGCCTAATTTGCAGATCCTAAGTTCTTCGTCTTCTATAAACAACTCAAGGCCATTGTATCAATATTGGCAGCAGTTGGTAATTCTAAGATTTTTTCTGAATTTAACCAAGCTTTTTTGATGATCGTTTATTGTCCTTCTTGATAGACTATCTCAAATTGTACATGCACACCAATGAGTCAGCACAACGTACTGATTGATGGGATAGTGTTTGTGGACTTCCGGAGTGCACATAAAAGATTCTTGACTGAGGGCCTGAGGCTTATTGTTCTCCTACTTGATGATATGTATAAATAGTTCATTTCTTTTCTTGTATTGTGGGTTGACTTAAAAAAATTGTCTGATGTTGATGGCTTTTGAGATATAATGATGTTTATTGATTAGCTGACCCTGCAATTGATTTCCAAAAAAGAAAAAAGAAAGTGACTAAGATACTGGATCCAGTTCCGTAAATCATATTTCTGCAGTTTTCTTGCTTAATTGTTAACTCTCATTCTTTGTTCATTTATTGCAGCAATTTTCCACTTCGAGGACGTTGCTTGCTAGTTCATCTGACGAAACACCTATTTCTTCTCCACTGACGCCTGTTCTGGCATTGGGCAGTGGTAAACCTGAAGAGCAGAAAGTTCTATCTAAACCTTCAAAAGTTCAAGCAGTTTTAAAAGGCATAAAACAGGTATGAGATTCCTCTTTTTTTGACTTCTTTCATTGATAAACGCCTAGGGACTTTTAGTCATTTTAACGCTTCCAGGTACTCTGTGTGGGGCATTCAATACATAGATGTAATGTTGGAAACAAAGCCTTTAAATGGACAATGTTGGAAACAAGGCCTTTAAATTTGAATTCCAATGCATTAATGGTATGTTTCCTTTAAAGTTGGAGCTGGAAAAGGGACATCACAAGTCATAGCACGAGACATTAATCAATCCCTCAACAGTTTCAATGAAAATTACGGATGCTAACCAATCTGCGAACATCACAAGTCATTAACATTTTGCAGTTTTTAACTCTTAAAAGTATTCTTGAACTAATGGCCAGCTAGTTTGGACCACTGGAAAGATCATGGTAAGCTAGATTTTTCCTGTCAGAAATAGAGTCAATAGACCAAAGGGATGATATAGGGAACTTCCTTATGCACGTACTTTTTTTAAATTTGGTTTTTGTTTTGCATTGACTGTGTTTAATGCCTCGCTGTTTTCAGAGTCCTAAGAAGGTGAACTTGGTTGCTGCATTAGTTCGTGGCATGCGTGTGGAAGACGCATTGTTGCAGTTGCAAGTGACGGTTAAACGAGCCTCCAAAACTGTATATCAGGTGATAAAAACTATTAAACATTTTGCACATGATTATACGCACATTTTATAATGGTATGTCATAGATTTCATGTGCGAAAGGGAAAACAAGTTCTTACCTTCTTGGGGGTGAGGATAAAGGAAAGATGCTTTTTTTAGATGGAATTTTTGTCCTACAAGTTCTTTAACTCAGAGCTTATATTATAAAGCGAGATTCTGTATTTAACGATCATCCAATTCAGTCATGTCCATATCATATAGACAGATCCATCTCTGCCTATTGGAAAAAAAGGTCCATGTCTATGTTTTTGGTTTTTGAGTGTATTTTAAATAGTTTTCATGCATTTTAAAAACGAAATAAATCCTTTCTGTGCAGGTTATACACTCAGCCAGGGCAAATGCAACCCACAATCATGGATTAGACCCAGATCGTCTCCTTGTTGGTAACTACAAAAAATGAATCCCCCTTCTTGATTTTACTTGAAATATGCTTATTGTATATTTTCATGCTTCTTGCAGCTGAGGCATTCGTTGGGAAGGGCCTCTTCCTAAAGAGAGTCTCTTTCCATGCTAGAGGAAGATCTGGAATAATGCATAAACCGGAGTGTAGATTGACCGTGGTAGTTAGGGAAATAACTCCAGAAGAGGAGGCCGAGATAGCTAAGCTGAAAGTTAGCAATTTCCTCAAGCTTACCAAGCGGGAGAGACGTCTTGTTCCCCATAAGCTTATTGAGACTACTCCGATTTGGAACCGCAAAAGCAAAGCAACAACTCACGGATAACCTGGTATGGGTCCGTGACCAAGCTTTTCTTCAAATTTTCACATTCTGGTATGAAATCGTGCTGTGGTTGCAAGATGCTTAATTGTAAACTGTCATTCGAATCATTGTCGCTTTGATAGAACGGTTTAAAAGTTAAGTACCTGTACTACATTTTGACGATGAGGAGGTTTTTTATGTGGGAAGACAACTGCGTGTCTGCATGGGACATTTGTGTTAATGTATACTGTTTTTTTGTTGTAAGTGCTCCAACTTGGGGAAATATTTGGGTTGTCCTATACACCATTCCTGGCCCAATGAAGAAACCTCCCAGAACCTTATTGACAAAGTCCAAGCAAATCTCGCTGGTTGGGTTAGGAAAAATGTTTGCCTTGGCTGGGCGACACACGCTCATTGATTCCGTGAATTTCACTATTCCCGCTTACATTTCTCAAACAAACGCTCTGCCCAAATCTGTCACGGATAGATTGGACAAAGTGAATCGGGATTTCCTCTGGGGTTCCTTGGAGGAAAGCCGCAAGCTTCATGCAGTGCATTGGAAGAATGTTGTTAAACCGAAATCTCTAGGTGGTCTTGGTATTCGCAGTTCGCACGAAGCTAGTAAAGTGGCTTTGGCCAATCTCAATTGGACATTTTATAATGAACCTAATTCTCTCTTTGGTGCCGTGTCCTCGAGGGCAAGTACGGGAATACGATTAAACAAGTGTCTAAGCCTTCTCCAATTTGGAGGAGTATTTGTGAAGGTAATGAACTGTTTACAAAAGGTGTGAGAGTCGGTCATTCGCAATGGGGCGACCACCAGTTTTTGGTTCGATAACTGGCTGGATTTGGGCCCCCTTCGAGCTGTTATTGAAGGGCCTCTTTCCCCCCGCTGATTGCTCTCTTAAGGTCAGAGATTTGTGGGAAAACCCGTGCTAACCCGCGTGTTGGTCACTTCCTTTGGTTTGTTGGGCACGCGCATCTGTCCACGAAAGACAAATCTGTTTGCCCGCTCTGGCACTCTATCACTCCCGACCCTTTTCGCATGTATTGCCCGAATCATGTTGAAAGCAACCTTCATGTGCTCCGTGATTGTCCCTTTGCCCACTCTGTTTGGCATCTTCTCCTTCCCCCTTCCCTTTGTCCTCACTTCGTTTTTGAGTCTCTTCCTAAGTGGCTCCTCTCCAATTGTCAGTCCAAGCTTACCCACCCGTCGGGTTTGCCTTGGGCGATAACCTTTCCCCCCGGCTTGTTGATGTATTTGGAACAACCGGAAACAAATTTTTTTTAACCACACTGATATTTTGGCTTGGGCTTCGAAATGGTACTTTATAGCCCATAATGCTGAGTGAAATTCCAATCCATCCACGGCTTGGGTTGTGTGGAAACCTTCCGATTTTGGCATGGTGATGCTTAATATTGATGGGGCAGTGGATTCTCAAGGCAATGCCGCTTGCGGGGGTCTCTTTCGGGATCACAATGGCTGTTTTATTATTGGCTTCCAAAGAAAAATTGGGAAGTGCTCGACCTTGGCAGCGGAGTTATCCGCCTTAAGGGATGGCCTCAAACTTGCAAATGATCTTCATTATTTCAAAATTGTTATCTGGATGCTATTGCAGTGATCAATAACATTCAAGACCGAAACTAAGTCAATAGCTCATCCTTTGAGCAATTTGACAACTGATTGCAAGTTCCTAATGGAGGGAATCACTACTACAATAATAGATAAATACCACACTAAGGAGGTTCATAAAGATCACAGTTTTTAGTGAAAGCGTGATAAAAAATTGTAGACTAACTTTTTAATCTCAGTATAAATCAAAAGCTGAGATAAAAAGTGGTGCTTAGCCACGAAAAAGAGCAAGATAATAGATCTCACTCTTGCGACGAGATAAAATGAAAAAGACCTCACCCTTATAGTGTGATAAAAGATATTAAGACCTCGCTTGTGCGGTGAGATAAAAAAAAAAAGACCTCACCCTTATGGTGTGATAAAAAACTTTGGCACGAAAAAGAGCGAGATAAAAGATCTCATTCTTTTGGCGTGATAAAAGATTGTGATAAAAACTGGGAAGTTCTAAATTTTTGCGTGGGCCACTACAAGAAATCAGGGCTTTCCCCGCACTATCTTTCCAGCGTTTCCAATAAACCCCGGTGAAGGTCAATATTTTAAAACAAACACGCGTGGGATGCTTTTCAATTTCCCCCTCGCTTCTTATTTTCCCTTCGGCGGCCGAGGCAGAGAAAACCCTAACCCGAACAATACCGCTGCACCCCACCTTTCTCTCTCTCTCTCTCTGCACCCCACCTCTCTCTCTCTCTCTCTCTCTCTTCTATTTTTTCTCTTCGATCGACACTCCTCTGGTCTCTGGCCTCCTCGATCTCACTCTACTGGTACTTTTTCTTCTTTTTCTTCTTCTCTCTCTCGCTCATTTTGGCTTGAATTTGTATCACGATTGGACTGATTGTATCTCATTTTGGGCAGAGAAACTTCAGGATCGACATACCATGTGTTCAGCTATTCTATCTCTACTGGTATTTTCTCTCTCTCTCTCTCCCTCTCTGCGGTAGGCGGATATGCGGTAGTGAAGGAGTTGTGGGTTCATGGATGGCTGTTACGGATCCGTGGTGTGGAAGCGAAGGACGGCCCAACCGGTTGTTGGTGCTCTCACTACCTAAAGGGTTCTGAATCTATCTCTTGTCCATATAAGCACTCTCTGTCTTTGGGGTTCGACGTTCCCCTCGCCGCTGGTATGTCTCTGTGTGTGGTTCTCTCACAATGTCTCTTTTTTTTCTCCTGTGGAGTTGGGCTTCGGTGGTCAAGGTTGGGTTTCTAGTTAGGGCAGTCTATTCAGGGAGGAAGGGAGTCATGGGAAAGGGGGATTTGGGTTAGGGCACAAAAAGCTTGGTTTGCTTGTAGGAAATGATAAACCCCTTACTTTGTTGATGGAGTTACACAATCTGTTGATGATCTTTTTAGTTTCTACAGAAGTTTTCGAAGGTTATTAGTTTCGATGATTCATGTGTTATTGAAATGTTGTAGAGATCTTCAGGGAAACAACTTGACTGGTCAAATTTCAGATGAGATAGGCAACTGTGTTTCTCTGATATTACTGTAATACTTCACTTTCTAGTCTCTTCTTCATTGTAATATTGTGATGTGTTATCTTCTAGTGAAATGTTTAGTAATCCTGAGAAGTTTGTGTTATTTAATCGATGGAGAGTTGCATGTTCTTAAAGGTTGTGTTTGCATGATGTAGAGACTATCCACTAATTTGTTACATGGAGGCATTCCATTCTTAATATCTAAGCTTAAGCAGCTTGAGTTATTGTGAGTTAACATCACTGTGGCAAGTTTTTAGCTGTCTCAATTGAGGGTTTATGTGCACTTTAATGTAGGAATTTGAAGAACAATCAATTGACTGGCCCTATCCCTTCTACATTGACGCAGATTGCCAACCTGAAAACACTGTGAGTTTCCTTTTTAGAACCTGAAACTGTACATAAGTGCTAGAACTGTGATTTATGTTCTGAAATTTGGTGATTAAACATGGAAAACTGAATTTTATTTGCTGAATAACGTGTTCAATTGCTGAAACTTTAGTCTAGAATGTTGAGAACTTTGTGGGATGATTTGATATTGCTGAAACTTCATTGTAAGTTGAATTTTTATTGAAGCTCTTTGGCAAATAATGTTTATTCATGCTTGAATATCATATTTGGTTCAGGTTTAGAAGCAATCCAATGTGGGAATGCATCCCCTGGCATTCAAGTTCCACAAGATGCCGATGGACACTGGCGAGATTGGATTCCTTCTTGTAGGCTAATGGAAAACGGTTTAGGTATATTGCAAGGAAGTTATCTGAGTTCTAATTTTTAGCATGTGGGCGTATAAAATTGGGGTCTTTTTTGCTAATACTAATAATGTGCTTCTTGTCACTATGTATGTATTGTTGCCTCTTACACTTTTCTACTTAAGTCTAGGACTTCGCCACTTTCTGGGTATATATAGGCTGTTTGTGGTAGAATTAGCCATTTCAGATTTTTGGTGCCCAAACTTTGGTATGCTTTATTTTTTTATAAGCAATGAATTGCTATTGTTAAAGCTAATAATTAGTTCTAGGGTATTCATGCGATATCAAGCCTCAACATTTGATCATTAGTTCTATTCTTTTGGGTCAATATGTGTTAGATTCTTATTTCCATATTCTTGGAACAAAATTCATTCTTTGGATATGAAAGGTGACATATGTTTTGGATAGTGACCATTAAGGTGGCCAACGTAATTGTGTAGTTCTAGTTTTGTTTGTCGAATTGATTAAGGTGCTAAAAAACGTGATCGATTACTTGTCTTGGTAGTTGCAGTACTACTGGGAATGTTTTGAGTCGCTTTTTATCAACTTCTTATCGTATAAATCACCTATCTTTTGAGTACAATGCACCATAACGCCGTAGCAGCAGTAGCAGTGCATGATAATGTTGGAAATCTCAAGGTTGATCGTTGCTTTCCATGGTTACAGTACTTTATTGCGCCCAATGCATGATAAACTATAGATCCCAACCTCATCCTTGTATGTTCTCTCTCTCTCACTCTCTCTCCATGTGATGAATCCGATGGGCCCATCTTTAGAAGCATCTTGTAGGTTGGAGTTCTTTGGACCTATTTCCGATTGCTGTTATTGGGTTTTCTCCTTCATATTTTGCATGGATGTAGAAATTATCTTTTCCATTTCTTTTTTATTTTTGGCATGACTGGCAAATCAGCTTCTAGTTAAAGATTAATGATTTCCAGTTTTCCCTGAATCAATTCCTTTGTTTTGGTTATACATCTGCACCGTGTTTAAGATTGTAAAGCCCGTCTGTAGTTTCAAAGTTTAGGCTTTACTTTACTTGTTTTTGGCTTTCGCTAATTGGCAAATGCTTTGTGGGGTTTGTCAATTTATGCAAGCTTTGACTTTTTTTTTTTTGCTCGGCCGCAAGCTTTGACTTTGTCGATCACATAGGCAAAAGATACATGTTGGGCAATAATTTTCTGAAATTTTATTCCCATGTTTGAGACTTGAATTGGGGTAGTTGACCTTTAATCCTATTACAAATGATTTCTAATATTTGCTGATAAAATAAAAAAAATGATTTTATAATGTTAATTTGACTTGCTGCTATTAGATTCCAGAGAATCATGGAAACGAATCAAAATTAGAACTTCCTTCCCTTTGTAACCAAAAAAAAAAATTAGAACTTGACTTGCTGTTTTTTGGTTGCCCAGAGAGCCAATCGTATTGACTACAGTCGAATTATTATTTTTTTAACCGCGCTACAGCCAAATACTTTTCTTACAATATTTGCTTTATTGTGTGTGTGCGCGCATGCGCGCACAACCAAACATATCATTTACTCTTACGTTAATGGATAAACGAAGTGGTTAGTTTCATCGATGTGGTGTTGACATAAAAGTTTTATAAAGCTCTAACTTGATTCTTGGTTTTCCTTGAAGTTTGACAATTGGAAGAGTATTTTCAATGGGGCATATTATTAGACACTAAAGCACAGTATTTGACCAAGCTTGATGTCCAAGGATTCTGATAACTGGAATACATACAGGGTAATTACTATCTCATGGTATTTTCTTGATGTGTTGATCTTGGTAGCATTTCATGTAAAAGAATCAGTGTTGTATTTGTGACAAATGCATTGATTTTAGCTTTTCACCTGTGAGGCTGCGAATAGAGTTGTGCGCTTGGAACTTTTTTGTTTAGTTATCTTTCACACTCCTGGCTCGAGTGTATGCAATCTAGTAAAGATGAAAGTAATGGATGAAGGTTCAAGAGTAACTTAAGATAGATAGGTATCTGAAATCAGATATCATGTTCAAATGACCTTTGGATTGGTCTTAGATATGTGAATCAATTTTCTTTCCTGCAGGCATTCATGATTCGCAATTTTGTGATCCAACTGTTGATTTTCATGTATTCATTAGAATTTAGACCCAAGTACTGTGTCAGTAACATGATCTTCTTTTCAAGTCTGTTTCCTACAAGGCAATAAGCAAACACCTGTAGTAAGAGGTTCGAAAGTGGAATCAGATTGTGCTGTAGCCTCTTGCTCACTTTTGCTTCAGTGGAATGTGTATGAGATGTTCATGATGGACATATAAATTGTCACCCCTACATCTCAACTTTTTAGTGCTTTGGAGATATTTTCCTCTGTGCTGAACCTGAACATGGAGATAGCTGTTGGAGTATATTTTGTTTTTTGTATCAAGAAGTCTAGGAAAAAGAAACTATTCCTTGTTTATCCTATTAATATTTGCCATGTTCGTTTGTTTCCTGCTTGCTAGGTGCGCCGGTTGATATCTCCGCTATCCTCACTTGAAGGCGAGAAGTTTCTTGGGAATGACCTACAGACCCACTCTTTTGAAACAGAAAACATGGCTGTTGATTTGGCAGATTTTCAGGTCTGAATTGAACCCCTGTTTCTGTCTTTTTCTATCGTTATTGTCATCCTTTACTTGCAATTGTATTTAGGCTCTTACCTCGGTTTCCAGTTTCTTTTCCTTGATACAGTATTTCTATTGATCTTGAAGTGATTCGGGTTAATGTCATGAATTAATTTGAGTATATCAAATTCCATGTCTTTTTGTTATTTGGTATTAGAGTACAGGAAAGTTTGTTGTCATGATGTAAATTCTAGTGTTCTATTATAATGGAAACAATTAGAATTCGACGCCACCATATACTTTTCGACTGATACTTGTGAGTTTCTAGATTATATGCACAATGTTTATATTCTTTTCTATCGGAAGCATAAGCACTTAAAAATAGGTTTTAGTATCCATATCCAGACATAATGGATGCAGATGCATATCATATATGTATCGAATTGATTCTCCAAAATATCTGGACTACCTCTATGACATTTCAACTCTGCGTAGCTATTTGTTTGAGGTGAACTCTGTAGCTATGAAACATGGGTACTTGAAAAAAGGTTGCTGTATGAGCATGCTTCCATTTTCTTTTGCATACCTTAGTATGTGAGGTGCAGCGGCCACGTTAGTGTATGTAATAACTGTTTATTTTTTAGTGAGATGCTTTTATGCATGACAAACTAGAGTTCTCTTTGGTTTCATTGTTGTCGAACTGGAATTTATCTAATATCATCTGTCAATGCAGTAATGCTGTGCTATGGGTTGTATACCTTGAACCCCAAGAACATCCATGACCTGGCTTTCTCGGTGCAAGAAGAATTTAGAAAGCTTATTTGTTGAGTAGTGTACTCTCAAGGTATAATTACGAGACATTGTAATTTCAAGATGTTCTCTTGACTGTAGACTCGTGCTTTCAGTATGCTAATGTAGCTAGTTATTCGCTTTTTTGTTTTTTGCTGGATTTAAGCATTGGAGTTCTTGATGCTACTACTTTTTGTTTTCTGGTGGATTTAGGCATGTTCAGAGGGACGAAGTGCTTGAAATTGGCTTCAGAGAATGACGAAGTGCTTGAAATTGGCTTCAAAGAATGAAGAATTCGTTGTAACTTATGACATAACTCTGTGCTTGTGGTTCAATTAGTTTTATTTGTCCTTTTTATTGTTCAGAAATTTGATTGACAGTAGATTAATTCAATGTAGGCTTTCCGGCACGATGTTTCTATCTGACCTGTTTTGTGCAAGATGCAATATCAGTTATGCATATTTCGTAATTGCAATGTCTTTTGTTTTGGAGAAGATAACTACAGGCTGAATACATACTTTACGTGTATTTATTACTGGTTAGAGATTCGCGCATTTTTTAAATGCACAAAAAAAAAAAAAAGATAGCATCTTTCAATCACATTTTTAGACTGTGATGATAAGAACATTTAATCACGGTTTTAGATGAAAACCGTGATCTAAAAACTAGAAAAGATCACACCTAACTATTTTCCATCTCATTTTTTAGACATGAAAGATCACAGTATTTGGTGGTGATTGTTAACTACATATAATCACGGTTTTTTAGGAAAAGTGTGATCAAAACTCGGAAAAGAACACGGAAATGAGTTTCCATCACGGTTTTGCCTAGAAACGATCACGCTTTTTGGGTGTGATTGTTTCTATTTTTCAATCACGGTTTATAACCGTGATAAAAGAGGGTGACTTACAATCACACTCAGATCTATCACGGTAGGAGGAGTGTGATAGAAGATTAACTATCACTGTCAATAACTGTGATTGTTATGCTTTATTGTAGTAGTGAATCATGGTGACAAACCTCAAGCATGAGTACCGGGAGGCTAATTGC
>BPLS01022391.1:0-12000 GCA_019656275.1 Rhododendron kiyosumense
CTCTCTCTCTCTCTCTCTCTCTCTCTCTCTCTCTCTCTTTGTTACTCCCTCTTTCTTCTCTCATCAATCAAAAACACACCCCACGAACTTGAAATCGGACAAAATCTTTAGATCCGCCCACAGTAGTTGTCATTTGATTCAGGTGCCCGAATGGTTCGGGGATTACCCGAACCCCGAATGGTTCGGTTATGGTGACGCAGCGGAATTCACGAGAGATTAGTTAGCGTACTAATCCAAACGAGATAAACAACTCATCGCGACGAGCAATTCTTGCGCACAAGAATGAAAGAGAAATTCTCTGCAATATTATTAATCAAAAGCTTAAAAGTTAAATAATTGAATAGGTTACAGCCCTTTTTATAAGACCTTAACCTTAGAAATCCTACTGTAAAAGAAATAATAAATCATGCCAAAACAAGCGGCATTAAATAAAAGATATTTCCTAATTAATTAAAATAAAATCCTAATTCTTGTAGACCAAGAATCCTAATAAAGGTAGAAATCAAAATCAAACCGAATACGGAAAGTTAATAATTCTAACCTAAACGGAAATATTCGTAAGCTAAAATCTTATTCTAAAACACAAAAACTCTCAATTTTTGTCCTACATCATATGGTTTCTTCTTGCTCTCCCCATTTGGGTATCAGAGCGGATATGGGTAGGGATTCAGTTTCGGGGATCGGGTACGGAATTCTCCATATCTGCCCCGATTGCCATCCATAAATGGAACTGATCTTAGTGCTTATATACTTAATTTCAAAGCAATCTGGGCAACTGGATTCATTTTTGTTACAATACATCAATGTCTTTTTGACTTTGTAACTCATGACGAGAAGGTTATAAAAACCCGAAAATCAGCTTCTGAAATGATTAAAAAAAAAAATTACTAGCAAGGAGTATAGTAAATCAAATGGATTTGTTGGAGGTTAGTTTTGCTAGAAATCGCGGTTATTTGATGAATAGAGAGAAATTCTAGCTACTAGCATTTACCGGATTGATGAAATTGTAGTTGGAGATCTAGAAGAACTTCCGTCCAAGCGAGATGTCGATGCATGTCATCCCCATGGAGGATATTCATATAATCCTCTCATTGCCTTGGATTGTTTCCTCTTTCTGTGATTTTTGGTGTGCATAATGCATTAATTCTTAGTATTTCGGATGTTCATGAGTATTTGAATTTTTGTGCATGTATGTGTGTTTTCTTGAGAGGATGAAATTATCGCCTAGGTCAAGTCCTTCGATTTAATTGTTATTTTTGGGAGTTTTGTCCTTGTTCAAAAAAAATTCGCATTTGTTAATTTTGCGTCAAACTTTGTGATTTATTGATTCGTCTTGATGAGAGAAATCAAAAAAGTAAATTTCTTTTTACTTCTACCCAAATACATTTAGAAATATCCAAGATGAAATCGGCTTTATCTTGGATATTTGCAAAAAATATTTGGGTAAAAGTAAAAAATTTTGATTTTCTGATTCCTCTCATCGAAACGAATCAATAATCTATGAAAATTTGGCAAAAAACTAGTAAACGTGTTTTTGTTTTTAATAAGGATAAAACGCCAAAAAGTCACTAAAACTAAAAGAACACGGCCAATTAAAGCGTGTATGAATCTCCGTGTGTTGTGTACCTTGGAAAATGAAACTAAAAAGTAGAGTTTGGAATGGATCGAATCTCCCCGAAAAAGGTAGAATATTTTCAGGCTGAGCAGGTAATACAAAGTGCCCGTTCGACGTATTTAAGCTGTCTATTACGTTTTTTGACGGTTCGAATTTAGAGAGAAAAAGTGTTAGGGGTGAGAGGAGGGAGAGAGTTTCAATCCGAGTTATCCAAAAGTGTATTGGATGATCCAGATGTGTTGAGCGGATACCACGTGGAATATACCAACCCAGCGTAGAAAAAATTCTCCCGAAAAAGAAACCACGTGAGGTGGCATGGCGGCACGTGTACAGCCGCAAGAAGTGAAAGATGTTACTAGGAAACTGCAAAAACCAGGAAAGAAGTCCCCATAACTAAAGGCTTAAACTACCAAATACGGTTAAGAGCCAACGAAGTTCCCAACGAAGTTTCCTTACCTTCCTATATATATGTTCCAACCCAAAACTTTCACTTCATAATTCTCTCTCTCTCTCTCTCTCTCTCTCTCTCTCTCTCGCTGAAAAAATGTCACTTGTGAATTATGTTGACCAAAAGCGTGTAGTGATGCTCCCTCCAGTAAGAGGAAACATAAAGCGCCAGATTTTCGCCGTCATCTTTCACAAGTTGAAGCAAGCAATTCAATGCATAATTCATCAGTAAATATATCATGAAGCAAGTGCTATAACCTGTTAGTAGTAATTGGCAAGTGATATTTTTCTCCCCTCCGTAGCACTGGTCATTATCACCGGAATTCCACCTTTAGTTCCTTGCACTTTATACTCTTGATTGTGTACGTTCTTAGACAAAATGTTGGGTGTGACAGAAAACCAACTTTTCAAATAAGCTTTCTCGAAAGCGAAAGGTCATAGTGTGTGTATTTGTAGTAGTTGTACTGTGTTGAAATTAAAGTTTGTAATAATATTGCATCACGGTCATTTTTTTTGTCAATTCTGTTGGAGTACTTAAATTCCGTATATAGTTTAAACCATGATAGCTTGGTGGTGGTTAGTGGGTTACTCTCACAGGATTGGGCCGGCCTAGAGAGGCCACCTATGTAAGTCGTACCATTGATGCCCTCGACCCTACTTTACAGTTCCTGCCCACTAGCCGCTTGCCTCGGTGGAACGGTAGTTGTTACGCCCTCACATCACCTTCTTTGTTTTTGCTAAGCGAAAAACATTCCCTAGTTGAAGCTTGTTGCTTAACATACATTTACTTCGTTCGAAATAAGAACAAGGTGTCCATACCGTGTTTGGGCATGACTCCTGAATTATCTTTATGCCTTATGGTTTGGAATTTGGATGCAAATGTTTTTCTTTAGCTTATGCTATACATGCTTTTCAGTTCAATTTGGGCAGTGGATTCATGTTAGGTACAATATCAATCTCTTTTTGACTTTTTAACTGAGGGGAAGGTTATAAAAACCAAAAAAATCAACTTCTGAAATGTAAAATATTATATTCTAAACATACAAGCAAGTAGTATTGGAAACAAAAATGCTAGAGGCATATCGGTGTGGCACACCTCAGCCACATCGCTCTCACATACAGGAGGTCTCATTGGAACATGCCCCATCTATATGTGAAAGGGGTGTAGTTGAGATGTATCACACCGACACACCTGATGTGCCCCTAGCACCTCTCAAATCTGGTGGATTTGTTGGAGGTCAATCTGAGTGGAATAGTGGGCCCAACTGGAATATTGCTTCACTAATCATGGGTTACCGACAATGATTCTGAACAACCTAGTAGTTGTTGCAGTAATATTCCTGAGGGAATAATGTAAGTTAACCTCAAAATTAAATATTTCTGATATTCAGCAACTATATCAAATCCTAAAAGACAAGCCCAAGGTCCCAGATCTTATTCAAGACATCTCTGGTCTCGGTTCGACTCTCATTTACGTGCTATTAATTCTTATATTAAGTCAATTTATACAAAGCTTTATGTTGACTTTAATTGGAACCTACTAGTGAACGGTGAAATTGATATTCGTATAGTCCGTTCATAGGGCCGGATACGAAGAGATAAGAAAAAAGGTCCCCAATCTTCGAAGCCACGGTATGTTCCAACCCACATGTATCCGAAGAGTTTTATGGGATGAAACCCAAATCTTCCAACAATACTAATAAACAGTACCACAACAAACAACAACAAATTGGTTTAAAGTTCAAAAGAAGAGGTCTCAAAGCAGATTTAGTCCAGCTTAAGTTTCAGTGATGTGTAAAGTCCATTAATAAAAATATTTTGAAGTTTAAGGTCCGTGAAAAGACCAAATTGTCTTTAATAAGACAAGGGC
The DNA here is from genome assembly GCA_019656275.1 of Rhododendron kiyosumense. Lineage (NCBI taxonomy): Eukaryota > Viridiplantae > Streptophyta > Magnoliopsida > Ericales > Ericaceae > Rhododendron > Rhododendron kiyosumense. Next base: position 3,933 of record BPLS01022391.1, read on the forward strand.
CTTGTTTGGCTAACACAAAAAAATGTCTTCTCATTTAAATTGACTTTAATGAGACAAGGGCCTTATTTGGCTAACACAAAAATGTCTTTTTTTTTAAAAAAAAAAATTATTTTGTCCGTTGACCGGCGTTGACCGACGTTGACTGGTGTATCTGTTCACTTTTGGTATATCTGTTGGTTTTTTTATTATTTTTTTGACCGTTGACTGGCATTGACTGATATTGACCAGTGATTCTATTCATTTTTTGTGTATCTGTGTATTTTTTTTTATTTTTTTGACCGTTGATCGGCGTTGACATTGACCGATATATCTGTTCATTTTTTTTGTATTTTTTGTTGATATATTTGTATTTTTAAGTGGAGGTTGTGGTGGTGGTGGTGGTGGTGGAAGTGGAGGTTGTGAATCTGTTTTAGTATATCTGATATTGATATATCTGTATTTGTTTTGTGTTGGTGTATCTGTTTTGGTGTTTTAGTGTATCTGTATCTGTTTTGTGTTATGTTGGAATATGTATTTTGGTATATTTATATCTATTTTGGTACATCTGCTATTGATACAACTGTATTTGTTTTGTGTTGTATCTGTTTTTTTTATCCGCGTGTTTGTGTATCTGTTGCGATATATCTATTATATCTGTTTTGATGTCTCTGTATTAGGTATATCTATATCTGTTTTGTTTTAAGAAAAAAAAAAGACTTTGTTGTGACAGTGGCGGTGGTTGTGGAGTGGTGGTGGTAGACATGATCGTGGTGGCAGTAGACATAAATACTTGACCCTAACGAAACATCATATAAACACTTGACGTATTAAAAACACTCATCAATTAAACTCCTACGTACCGTCAACCTCCGTTCAAAATAAACGAAAAATATGTTTCTCTCTCTAATTTTGCAAGAGAGAAGATGGAACAAACCCCAGCAGATTTGTTGGTATATTTGTATTTTTTTTTTGGTACATTTGTTGTTGATATATTGTAATGCCCCGATTTTCAGAAATAAAATCGGAGGTATTAAATATTGATTTCTAAAAATTTATTAATTTCAATTTAAAATCCAAACCGGATAATTCTCCCTAAAGATTCGTCTATTACAAACTATTATTGAAATACTAAAAATAGTCTTTGTGATAGTAAATTAAACAAAATAACAGAGCCGTCTTCTAAGATTGATACGGATCCCAAGCATATTCTGGCTCGACTCCCACCTCTGGATTCTCTTCCACATAAAACTGTTCGCCCTCAGGGTTCTGTGTTTCTTCTTGATTTTCTGCAAAATCTGGCACGGAAGCTAGGCAATCCGTACCTGAGTGAAAGAGTTCACCCTAAAGTATAATCCAACCCAACTACCCCTCTTACCAACCGTTAGCCATGCTCGGTCCCATGAGGTCACTTCCCTTTGCTGTCGCAGATACACCTAAGTTAAATACCGAGTGTCCACCCCAATAACTACAACAAGGAGTAAGCTTATCATGCCTAATTCATGACTACGGTTTGCTTATCTTATATACCACTTCACATTCATCACAATCATTACTGGACTCTCGCCAGTTTCAATTCATCACTGGACTCTCGCCAGTTTCAATCTCATCACAAATCTCATCACATCTCAAATTCTCGCCTGCAGGCATTCTAAAAATAAAACTTTCCAATTCATCCATTATCTAGCATCGTCTAAATGAATTCTATTCGCATACCACCCCATGTCTCTAGGGTCCAATCTAGCAATCAAATCAAGAGTCGGAACAATAATAAATTAAATCAAATAATAATTAAAACAATTAACGAACGATGCAATCACACAACCTTTTATGGATGGACCGTTGCCCTTATTCTTGTATAGCCACCATGTCAAATAATGAAGTAGGATTCTTATAATAAATTTTAATAAATATTTTCTAAGCTTTTAATAATTATTACAAAGTAATTAGATTTATTAAACACTAATTAAATACATTAACTAGATAAAACTATTATAATAATTAACATGACCTTAATAAAAGTCCTAAAAGTCCCATACAATCAGTTGAGTGTCAAAAGTTGGGTTCGGAGGGTCGAAGAATTAATTTACATGAAATCGTTAATTAAAGTGACTGAAAGTGAAGTAAATAGACAATAAATAATTATTTATAAAAATAAATGTTGAGACTGACATAATTTCAACTTTGGACAGTAAGGAGTCTAAATAAAATTATCCGGGCATTTATAATAAAGTTTCTACGATCGTAAAGTAATTTTGATTGGAATTACTTTACAAATAATAATAAATAGTGAATTAAATAAAAAAATATTTAATTTAACAAGTTACTGTATTTGAGATTCAAGAAGTCTAAAAAAATTTTGTTTGAGTGTTAAAACGTAGATTGAAAGGTCGTAACAAATTTTCGTTTGTAAACGTTGAACGATAACTAATAAATAATTTAATAAATAGATAATTAAATAAAAAAAATATGACCTTAACAAGTTATGATCCTTGAGATGTGAAAAGTCTAGGAAAAATAGTTCGGGGGTCGAAAATCAAGTTTAGAAGGTCGCAAAACAATTTCGATCCAAAACAGTACCTGCCGCAAGGTCTAACTGAGTCAAGGTCTGACCGAGTCAACCTTGCGGCTGAGCCTCCTGCCGCTAACTCGGCTCTGGTTCTTGCGGCCCGCAGGTTGCGGCCGCAAGGTCCGGGGCAGAATTTTTTTGGTTTTTCTTGCTTTTTTCGATGCATGGAGCCATGTGGGACGATGGGTTATGCTTAAAAATATTAAATATACTTAGAGAAGTGATTGGAAGAGATTATACTACCTCAAATCCGATCGAATTGATTTTAATTCGAAACTTAGATTTGGAGAAGACAACTTCGGGTTTTTCGATCGGGGAACCTTGGAGCCGAATTGGATGGTGTTTATGGATGCTTGGAGTTGTAGGAGGTGATTGGAACGATCAATTCGGGTTTCGGTTGATCGTAGCTATAAAACCCACCTTTCTCTCTCTTTCTTTCTCTCTCTAGAACTCCATGGATTAGAGCTTCAATCTTTCTGATTTTTTTCCTCTTTCTGGACTAAGGGACGTGAGAATTATAATTGTTTGACCTAGGGTCGGATTGGTGACGTATATATAGGAGAATTGGAAGAGTTTCGATTAGAATTGGATTTAAAGAGGTTGTATTCTATAGGGTTTCGGTATGGACGAATTTGGGACGAGAATATATAGAGGAAAGAGGTAGAATTTGTGTAGGAGAGTGAAAGTTATCAGGATTTATATGCATGCAATTTACAAGAATTAAAAGTAGGATAATTAAGAGTAAAATTAATTTTATTTGTATATATCTATTGCATAATTATGATTAGGATAATTTTATTATTACTATTAATATTCTTTAAATGATATTATAATTGCTAAAATTTACGGGACGTTACAACCTATCTCCCTTAATAAAATTTCGTCCTCGAAATTAAAGTGTACCTTTAGGAGGAAACAGATTCGGATAGTTCGCGCGCATAATATCTGCTCGTTCCCAGGTTGATTCCTCAATTCCTTGATGTCGCCAAAGGATTCGGACGAGTTGAATGGTTTTGCCTCGAGTGCACTTCTCACTATAGTCCTGGATCTCCACTGGTTGTTCCTCGAGAGTGACGTCCTCATTGAGTTCGATGTTTTCCCAATTGATGATGTGGGAAGGATGTGCCATGTACTCTCGGAGCATTGACACGTGGAACACGTTGTGAACTCGGTCCAATTGTGGCGGTAGTGCTAGGCGGTACGCCACTTCTCCAATTTTCTCGAGGATCTCAAAAGGGCCAATATATCGTGGTGACAGTTTCCCTTTCTTTCCAAATCGGATAACTCCTTTTCGTGGCCTAATCTTTAAGAACACGTGTTCTCCAACCTGAAAGATCAAGGGTTTGGTCATTTTGTCGGCGTAGCTCTTCTGTCGACTCTGTGCGATCAGGAGTCGTTGGCGAATGATTTGGATCTTTTCTGTTGTCTCTCAGACTAACTCTGGTCCTAGTAAGCTTGTTTCTCCCACTTCAGTCCAACAAACTGGCGATCGACAAGGACGCCCATACAAAGCTTCGTATGGTGCCATGTCTATGCTGGATTGATAACTGTTGTTATAAGCAAACTCGACTAGGGGTAGGTGTCGTTCCCAACTTCCCTTAAAGTCCAAAATACAGGCACGGAGCATATCTTCTAAAATCTGGATTGTTCTCTCGGATTGTCCGTCCGTCTGTGGGTGAAATGCGGTGCTGAGACGAAGGTCAGTTCCCAATGCTTTCTGCAGGCTATCCCAAAAGGTCAATGTAAATCGTGAATCTCGATCACTCACAATGGATACTGGTACACCGTGTAATCGTACGATTTCTCGAATGTAGAGTCTGCTGAGAGAGTCCATTGAGTCCGTCATCTTCATGGGTAGAAAGTGGGCAGATTTGTTTAAACGATCGATTATCACCCAAATGGCGGTGTTTGATTGCAGAGACCTAGAAAGTCCTGTCACAAAATCTATGGCGATATGTTCCCACTTCCATCCGGGTATAGGCAAGGGTTGCAGGGTTCCACCAGGCTTCTGATGTTCTGTTTTTACTTGTTGGCAAGTGAGGCATGATGAGACGTATTTGGCCACATCCCTCTTGATTCCAGCCCACCAGTACTGTCGACGGAGGTCTTGGTACATCTTGGTGCTCCCCGGGTGGACGGCGAAATTGGAATGGTGGAATTCCTTAAGTACTGCTTCCCGAAGAGTACCGATATTAGGTACGAAAATTCTTCCTTGGAAATGAAGGCTCTTGTCAGCATGAATTTTCCACCCAGCTGCTGCTTTTCCAATTAAGAGTTGGTATCTGATGAAATCACATTCTTGTTCAAAGGTTTGGGCTAAAAGGATTTCTCGGTGTAAGGCTGGTGTGGCAACCATGGCGAAGAGACAAGCGCCGGTGCCTTCGGCGGTTGGTTGCAGCTTGAACCCGTTAAGGTCTTCCATCATCTTCCATTCTCTCATAGCTAAACTAGCCACGTGTCCTCGGTTCTTGCGGCTCAGCGCATCAGCGACTACATTTGCTTTTTCAGGATGATAGGACATCGTGAAATTGAAGTCCTCTAAGTATTCCACCCATCTCCTTTGTCTCATGTTTAGCTCTTTCTGAGTAAACAAGTATTTCAAACTTTTATGGTCTGTGAATACTTCGAACTGCTCTCCGTACAGATAGTGTCGCAAAGACTTTAAAGCAAATACCACTGCTGCTAGTTCCAAGTCGTGAGTTGGATAATTCCTTTCATGCGGCCTCAACTGTCTGGATCCGTAAGCAACGACTTTCTCATTTTGCATGAGTACCCCTCCCAATCCATCTTTGGATGCGTCGCAGTACACAGTATACTCCGCGTCTCATTCGGGTATGACCAGTATAAGAGCGCTAGTCAACCTCTTCTTAAGTTCTTGAAAGAATCTCTCACATGCTTCGTTCCATTCAAACTTAACTCCCTTTTGGGTCAGTCGTGTTAATGGTTTTCCCAAGATGGAGAAGTCCTGAATGAATCTTCTGCAGTAACCAGCTAATCCCAAGAAACTTCTAATCTCAAACACCGTAGAAGATCTTTCCAGTCCATGACTGCTTCTACCTTGCTGTCGTCAACTGAGATTCCTTTCTCTGACACCACGTGTCCTAGGAATTTGACTTCTTTCATCCAGAATTCACACTTGCTGGCCTTTGCATATAAATGGTTGTCTCGAAGTACTTGGAGGACAATTCTCAAATGGTCTTCGTGTTCTTTCTCTGTTGGAGAGTACACAAGGATGTCATTGATGAACACTACCACAAATTTGTCCAAGTACGGCGTAAAAATTTGGTTCATCAGGCACATGAAAACAGCAGGAGCATTGGTTAGGCCGAACGGCATGACTATGAACTCGTAGTGTCCGTAACGCGTGCGGAACGCCGTTTTAAGTATGTCACAATCTCGAACTCTCAGTTGGTGATATCCATATCTCAAATCGATCTTCGAGAAACAAGTCGACCCTCTCAGTTGGTCGAACAAGTCGTCTATTCTCGGTAAGGGATATCGGTTCTTGATGGTGACCTTGTTGACCTGGCGGTAGTCGATACAAAGTCGGAGCGTTCCTTCTTTCTTCTTGACGAATAGCGCTGGAGCTCCCCAAGGTGAGGTGCTAGGTCGGATAAAACCCTTTTCTAAGAGTTCTTGTAGCTGCGTCTTCAACTCTTGTAGTTCTGCTGGAGCCATCCGATACGGGGCCATCGAGATTGGAGCCATGCCAGGTTGTAGCTCGATGGTGAAATCCAATTCCCTTGGCGGCGGCAATCCTGGTAATTCCTCTGGAAATACGTCCTCGTACTCGCAGACGACGCGAAGGAGGCCCAACTCCATTCGGTCCGTTTCCTCCAACTTGAGACTCGCTAACCATCCAGCGAGCTTCCTATGCCACTTTGTTTTGTGCGCGTAGGGTGCAGATGGGTCTTGTCTATCCCCCTTAAACTTGAAACACGTTTCATCTAGCGAATAAGCCGTCACCATCTTTCGATGGCAGTCTATGACAGCTCGGTGAGCAGTCAGCCAGTCCATCCCAAGTATGACGTCAAAGTCCGTCATTTCGATTACTTGTAAGTCGCATGTTAATCGTAGGTTCGACACTTCTAGTTCGCACCCTCTACAGATTAATACTACAGGAATCTTACCCCCTAATGGTGAGGTCACGTGCATAGTTGTCTTTAGAGGTTCAGTTTCTAATCCAAGTGTAGATACACATGCGGCAGATATAAATGAGTGCGAAGCTCCAGAGTCAAATAATGCTTGAACGCATGTAGTATAAAGAGTGAGGGTACCTTGGATTACTGCAGGATCCATCTCTTCTTCTGTTCCTTGCAGTGCAAACACCCTTCCAGCATTGGGCTGGATTGGCCCGTTTGATCCTCTATTCTGAATTGGCGGTTGGTTCCACCCACCGCGAGGCTGGTTCTGTCCTCCTGATTGGTTACCATTCCAAGCCGGCCTAGCTTGATTTTGATTCCCAATTCCTGTAGCCCTGACTTGATTTTGCGTCGGCTGTCCTCCATAGTTTCCAGCGCCATTCAACTTAGGACAATTCCTCCTGATATGTCCCTCCTCTTGGCAGTAATAACAGCGATGGTCCAGGTTTTGATTTTGGGGAAGGAGATTGCGGTTTGGTCCAGGATTAGGGTTTAGATCTCGGTTTAGTACTTGGATCTGGTTTGGATTAGGGTTAGGGTTACGAGTGAACCCTGGGTTAAGGTTTCTCCAAGCTGGGTTGGATTGTGACGGTTGTGGGCGAGGATAGTAGGGTTGAGAGATTGGGGCACTCCTGTTGTTAGGGTTAGTGCGGATAGGTCCTCCAACTGCAGGTATTACCTTCTTCTGCTCACGCCTCGTCTTAAAATCCAGGGTTTCTCTCTCCATCTTAAGTGCGCATTGCACCACTTGTGAGTAGGTGGGATGCGTCTGCGCCACCACCGCTCGGCGCGTCTCATTGAGTCCCCACTCAAACTTTCTTGCCTTATCATCATCAGTAGGTATGATTCTTGCGCCATAGCGAGACAGTTCTTCAAACCGTGCTGCGTACTGGGTCACGGTCATTGTGCCCTGCTCGAGGTTCATGAATTCCGAGGCTAGTGCCTGTTTGACAGGTGCTGGGAAATACTTGTCAAGGAAGATCTCCTCGAACCGATCCCAAGTCATTGTTGCCACATCATGGGTGTTCTTCATCAGGTCCCACCAATGCTGAGCTTCACTTTGGATCTGATATGTAGCTAGGGCAATTCGATTGCTAGCCTCTTGAATATCTAGGGTTTCCAGAATTTTCTTGATCTCTGCCAGCCAAGCTTCCGCAGTTGTGGGGTTAGGTTCTCCTTGAAAATAGGGCGGGCGACGCTTACAGAATTCATTTAATACTTGACTCCTTGTCATTGGCCCTCGAGTTACGTGTGGGGCTCCACGTGGGGTCTGATTATTTACAGTCGCAGCAGTAATGAATACTTGCATGAGTTGGAGTAGCTCAGTAGCCCCAACTTGGCCATTGGATTGAGGGGTTCCATTGTTTTGCTCGTTATTCTG
>BPLS01022392.1:0-10123 GCA_019656275.1 Rhododendron kiyosumense
CGAAGTAGGAGATTTTGATAGTTTGAGGACGAAGTAAAAAAATTAGTAATAGTTTAAGGGATGTTTTCATAAAAAACTCAATAGCAAACAAGCTAAGAAGATAATATTCTTAGGGACCCGGAACTGTGGGTATTAACAGATTTTGAATTCACACGAATCCAATCAAAGGGAAGTTGTAACGATCCTGATTTTTGGTCGGAAAAAATTTCGTTAAATATTTGAATTTTATTTTTATTACTTGGATTTACTTTTAAATTTCTATAATTTGTCATAATTACGCTTTGGCCCTTGAAATTCATTTCTTGACACTTTAGTCCTATTTAGCAAGCCTAGTTAGCTTCTAACCATCTGGTTGGAGTAACTATGCTGGGAAGCTATCTAGTTACTTTTCTCTAACCGCAAAATGACCGTTTTGCCCCTCATTGAAACTTTTGAACCCTAGACTAAGAATTTTAATATTCTTTTTCTTTTAATCAAATTAGTTTTATCCTTTATCCATTGGACAATAAATGTTAGGGAAACTATTACCCATTGGATAATAGAATCCCATTTATTTAAATTAAAAGTATACTTACTTTAAAGTACTTTTTTATTATTTTAATATTAAAAGTGACCTAATAACTATTATCCATTGGATAATAGAAGTTAGAGAAATTTTTACCTATTGGGTAATAAGTTGTTCTTTCCACCAAGTACTAGGGTTTATTAAACTAGTCTTTTTCCTAATTGCCCATGTGATGTAGTACCTATTATTTTTATTATGTATATACTTGGTATACTTAAGACCTAAGATTTACTAGGTACTTGGTTAATATTTTATATTGGGGAGTTGATCTCCCTAGATATTGTGGTACCTTTGTATATATTACATTAGTACTTGGATGACTAGAATATTGGTTAGTACACATGTGCCAAATTAGTTGTTTAAAAGATAAATCTTAGTCTTCCAAATCTCCATTGATCTCTAGTACAAAGTTTCTTTTGTTTATTGTTTTCTTGAACATTGTATGCATGTATATATATGTGTGTGTGTACTTGAGAGAGAGAGAGAGAGAGGAAGGAAGGAAGAAGAAGATAGGATTGTACCTTCTTGATCTTTTACATCTTCCTAGTTCTTGGTGTATCTTTCTTTCTAGCTAAGTAACTAACCCACCATTAACCTCCAATGTACTTCCTTGATTTGTATAACCAATAATCTTGTACCAATATTCTCCTTGCCCACCAAGTCTTGCAAGATCAAATCCAAAGGACCAATATAGCCATGCAAGCCTAAGGTTAGGCCTTGATCTTTCTAGTTGGCATGACAAGTGTCAAAATTTGAAGTAGAAAGAGAGAGAGGAGAGGGCCAAGGCTTTGCCTATAAATAGAAGGCCATTCCAAAGCTTGAACTCACAGCTCAAAGCATTTGCTCTTCCTTCTCTCTAGAAATCTCGGATTCCAGTTCCCGGCAGCCTACTGCCCTTTGGAAATCCTCATTTTTCTCCTGCTTAGAGTAGTTTTTAGGACCAACTTCCTTGGGAAAGTTGTAGAGCACTTCGAAACCTTCAAGTTAGACCCAAGAACCACCCCAATCGGTTAAGAAATGACAAAGATATTGTCATCCGAAGTTCAGTGAAAATCTCGGATTCCAAATTCCAGACAGCTTACTGTCTTTTGCTTTACCCCCATTTTTCTCCAATCTAAAGTCGTTTCTAGGATTAACTTCCTTCACGGAAGTTGTAGAGCACTTCAAGAACTTTGATTTCGACCCAAGAACAATCGTATTCGGCCAAAGATTGACCGAGTTACTGCCGTCCGAAGTTCGGCCCAGATTCACCACCCGTAGAATTTTCCAACTAGCTTATTCGGCCCCGACTAGTTTAGGATCAAGGTAGTTTAATCCTACTATTTTAGTTAAATCCTTACTTTATTCTCCATAAAGTAGTTTAATCTTACTATTTTGAAACTCTACTTTTATGTATCGTATCAATCGTATGTTGTTTAGGAGATATTCTGATCATAGATAAGGTTATCTTTTAAAATTGGAAATGCATATTGTAGTTTCAAGATGTTTCAAGCATGCTATGTAGCTTAGAGTTGGATGATCTTGTTGTGATTAATTTCAATGCTTCGATTGAATGCATGTTGGTATGAAAAGTCTTACACTGCGGAGTCTTGCATGAGATCGAGACACGAAAACCGAGAAAATAGAACATGACACCTAGGGTGTGGTTAATGAAAAGGCGTGTTTGAATAGAGTGAAATGTTTTGAGAAACCGCAATGTGGCCGGACTTGCCCATTGTGTGTGGTGTGTGTGTGTTCCAATGGGAATCCGGAATAACGGAACCATTGTGAGGATTGTGTGCGTTCCCATGGGATCCCGGACCGGCGGAACCATGGTGAGGTATAGCTTGGTTATCCACGGAGAGGAGCCAATGCAATGTGTGCCAATGGGAACCCGGTGCGGCGGAACCATTGTGAGGATACTCAGGAACCCGGAACGGCGGAATCGAGGTTGGGTGTGTGGCTTGGTTATTCGCGGTACGGAGCCAATGTCAAATGATTTTGAAAGAATGGGTGTGTAGCTTGGTTATCCGCGGTACGGAGCCAATGCAAATGATTTCGAAAGATTGTTTTGTAAATGGAAAATGATTGACACGGTCTACGATGAGTCGCGTAGGAGAAACACTGAATTCTTGGACACCAGCGATAGTTATGAAAGGAATGTGGAGATGTTATTGTTATTGACTGTTAATACTGCTTATATACATATCATGTGGAAATCGATGTTTTATTGGTTCATAAGTCAAGGGTTAAGAGTAGGATTTTACTACTGAGCCTTCGTAGCTCATGGTGTTGCCTTGTAGTGACCCTGGCATATTATATGGGTGGCGACGCCGGTATAATATGTCAGATTTGATAGACGAACAGGGCAAACTATTCACCTTGGAGGCGTTCGGAGCCGAGGAGCTGACTAGAATGGAGAAGCAAGAAGGACTATAGTTAGGAACCCTAGATCCCTCTGTTATTTGAATAAAAGTACTTTTGTAAGGTTTATGATGTAATAACGAGCTGGACTCGCTTCGTTTTTATAATAAAATGTTTTATTTAACGTACCCAAAATTCGGGGGGTTACAGAAGTGCTTGAGAATCCACCAAAGAAAACTGAAGGGCGTTCCAAATATTAGAGGCACGTGGGCAATCACAAAGGACATGGTACATGGACTTTGGAATATCTGGACACCATTCACAGAAAGGCGAGGGAGGGATATTGCGAAGGAATAAATTCTTACGGGTTGAGAGACGATCATGAGCAGCAAGCCAAACAAAGTGTACGTTGGATGCGGTAGGAACAAGGGAGATGCCAAATCCAATCCCACGAGAAACTGGAACTGACATTCTTGGAGGGAATGAGAGAGTGAGCCGAATTGCGATTGAACTCACCATTGGTTGAAAGATTCCAACTGGTACAATCCGGAGATGGGTTGAACCATTGGAACGGAACAACGTGAATGCTAGAAAGAATCTCCTCAGGAAAGACAAAGGAGATGGCTTGGAGGTTCCAAGAGTGAGTTGACCAACACTCTTTAACCTTAAGAGAACTCTCTTGCCGCTGAAGAGGCCCAAGAATTTTAGAACGGAGAGGGCCAGTCCCAGTCCAGTTGTCCTTCCAAAAAGAAGTGGAAGACCCATTGCCCAAACGGACCCAGCGGGGTACCTTCTTTAAAAAATTATTTCCCGCTTTGATACCCCTCCAGGTGGTGGTGGTGGTGGAGGGCCTGGAGCTACGCACAGACGTGGAACGAAAACTGCCCTTTAAGACATGGATACACAGAAGGTCCACACGTTTAGAAAGTTTCCAATTAAGCCCAGCCACAACGACCGTGCATATTGTTATTCCTGGTTTTCCTCAACCCAAGACCACCTAAAGACTTAGGACAAGTGACAGTGTCCCAATTGATAGCATGAATTTTCTTATGGTTAGAAGAAGAGCCCCAAAGAAAATCCTACTTAATTGGTCAATTTTGTTAGACACCGAAACGGGAAGAAGGTTACATTAATGCATGATATGAGAAGGGATAGTTTCGATGGCCGATTTGATCAAAGAGACTCTACCGGCTAAGGAGAGGTGTTTGCTCTTCCAACCAGCAAGTTTAGCTTCAATCTTTTCAATAATATAAATTGAAAAGAAAGCTTGGTCGGTCTGGACTGGTGGATGGGGGCAACTAAGATATTTGCCCACCGAAGAAGTTTCAGGAAAGCCAAGGGCAGTAGAAAACTCAACCCAAGCACCTGCCGGGGTGTGCTTAGAGAAAAAGACAAGAGGACATGCTTAAACTTAACTTAAGGCCCGATAAAGCACAAAAATGTTTTGAAATAGTCTCACAATTAGCTATGGAAGCCTCCGCAAAGAGGACAAGGTCATCCGCAAAAAAGAGGTGAGAGAGAAAAGGACTGCTCCTGGAAGTCCTGATAGGTCTCCCCACGTGTGGTTATCGCAAGCCAAGTTAATTTGAATGGAGAGATATTCCACACAAAGGATAAAATTATAGGGGGATAGCGGGTCACCGTGCCGGATACCTCTCAAGGGGGAAAAAGTGTCAGTAGCACTACCGTTGAATAGAATGGACATGGAGGACGACGAGATAATGGACAAAATGCAAAACTCGACACATAAAACCCTCTCCAAACGGTCATAAGCTTTCTCCAAATCCAATTTAGTAAGCATGTTACCCTTAGAACCTTACATATATGGTATGAAATCTGTGAACAATCTCTTGCACAATGATCACATTATCCATACTACTCCTCCCAAGAAGAAAATGGACTGAAGAGGACTAATGAGATCACACAACAGCGAACGGATTCTACTACAAGAATTTTCATAACCAGCTTAAGAATGGTGTTACAAAGGCTAATAAGACGGCGATGACCAACTGTTTCAGGATTACGGATCTTCGGGATTAAACACAGATAGGTGGGATTTAGCCCAGGAGGAATCCTACCCACAGAGAAGGCTTCCTCAATCACTTGCACCACAGAAGGGGCCACAATATCCCACGTTTTTTGAAAAAATCCCGGATGAAGACCGTCCGGGCTAGGAGATTTCCAAGGCTTAAAGGACCACAAAACCTTTTTAATCTCTCCAACCGCCGGGACAGAGCACAAGGATTGGTGACACTCCATCTCAGTGCGAGGGAAGAGAAAGGGAGGGTCAGAGACAGGTTTCCCTATAAATCATATATATCCGTGGTGAACAGGGAAATGAAATGAGAGGTGAGGGTTTGTTGGATTGGATCAGCATCATAAAGCCATACACCAGTCGCGTCTTTGAGAGATGAGCAGATCTTATGATTGCGGCGGTGATTCACGGTAGTAAGATGAAAAAACCGAGTATTATGGTCACCGTCGCATACCGTCGCATAACCAGCTAATCCATGATTTTAAAGCCCAAAATCCTTCTTCCATGATTAAAAATTTTTCCAACTCAGAAGTTAGATTTTTCTCCAAATCAGTTAAGTAACGGCTGGGATTGGAATCAATGGCAATTTGAAGACCACGAACTCTAGCCAGAATACGTCTTTTCTTCGCAAAGAATGTTCTTTGCTCCAAATAGTGACCTTTTATTGGAGAAAACTTTGGTAGTATGAGCAAAAGAAGGTGATGTGGACCTCCAACTATCATTTACGACCGAATATATGGACGGGTCAGAAAACCAAAACTGATCACTCAAACTGGAACGGTAAGAGGGAAATAGGGGAAGAGTTTGGGATGGTGGAAATTAAGGAGAATGGGACAGTGATCGGAGTGGGTACGAGGGAGATGGGAAACATGGGCATCCGGGAAAAGTAAATTCCAACTCAAGTTCGACGAACATCTATCCAGTCTTTCTTTGATCAAGTTATCCGTGACTTGTGCATGTGTTAGTCCAAGTATAACTTGGGCCAGAAAATCCCAAATCATGCATATCGCAATAGTCAATACAATTGCGAAAGGCCATAGCACAGCTACGAACGATAGGCCATCCACCAAATTTATCTGCAGAACACAAAACTTCATTGAAATCACCCGCCATAACCCATGGAAGGTAATGCGAGTCGATCAGCAAAAAGAGTGAGATTATGCCAAAGTTCTCGACGAAGATCGATCGAGCATAATTAGGACGAGCAAAAATGGCTGAAAAAATCCAAGGACTAGAATGAGAATGTACCTGAAGGCATGCATGGACCTCGTGCGGTGCCACGTCGTCAACATCGAATGTCAGACTGGAAAGAGCCCTCGTTCCAAAGCAGCCATATACCCCCCGCAAAGCCCACGGAGTCAGCGATCACAACCTTATCAAAACCCAGATTCTCACTTGCCCGTTGAGCACGAGATCGAAGCCCCAAGACGGGTCTCAAGAATAACCACTAAATTAAAACAGGATTATAATGACGAACCAACTCACGAAAATGACGTCGGAAGTTAGCAGCCTCTCTACACGCAGTTCCAGATAAGAATCTCCATTTGACAGCGAAGGATTGGTAGTTCCTCCTCCTCCGAGGATATCCACCCCTCCCCTAGTTCCAGGCAGAGATGGAGCCAGGGAGGGGCCAGTAGGGCGGTCGCCCCTACAAGAAGAAAAAGAAACACTACTATTATATGTAAAAAAAAAAAAAAAAATCTTATGAAAGTATATAGGCTCGCCCCTGCGTGGTGAAATTTCTCGCTCCGTCCCTGGTTCCAGGGGTTCCATTGGTTTTTTGTTCCACATTTAGGCTGAAATGGTGTTGTAACTCCACCTCGCCTGGCGGTTTTTCGAAGTGACAACAAACGTGCAGAGTTTGGAGGTTCACCGGAGTGGTCACGACATCCACTCCACTCGGCTGCACGCCGCTCGGTAAACAAACGGCAAGGGTGCCTGATCCAAGGTTAGGAACTGGGAGTACGGGTCCAGCGGTGGTGTGGTCAGCGTTTTCGATGTGAGTCTCTCTCTCTCTCTCTTGCATACACTCTGTGCAGTTATGGACACCAACAAATAATGCTCTTATAAACTATAAAACGTCTTTTAAAAAATTACCCCTAGAAACCACTCATTTCATCCCAATTTAAATGTCAGATTTTCGTACATTTTCAAACTCCAAAAAAATATTTTTTTACATAATTTTTTTATTTTCTTACACTAAAATAAAAAAAAATATGTAGAAGTATATCTTTTTAGGGTTTAAAAATGCAAGAAAAATTGTAGGAGACATTTAAATTCGAATGGATGGAGTATTTTTTTTGTACAACTGAAATTAGAAGTGTGACCGTTAACATAATATTAATTAAGAAATATTATGTTAATTCACTTTCTTAACATGGTATCATCGTTTCTAACATTTGTATCAGAACCATAATATCTAGGTCCTGTGGCATATTCGCTCTTCGGTGGGTTGCTAATCCACGCTGCCGTCCAACGAACACTTGGATTTCACCTCAAATCTCTATTGTGATTGCTTCTCTAACTCATGACTGTTTTTTAGTTTTCTTTAGTTTTTTCCTGACTTCTCTCACTCATGGCTGTTTTTGGTTTTCTTTAGTTTTTTCCTAACTTCTCCTGGTTCCTCATTCTCTCTCTTGGCTTCTCCGAGTTTTGTCCTAACTCTTGGTTTCTCCCAGTTCTTGCCCTTGACTTCTCTTGGTTTTTTCCTGACTCATGGCTTTTTTTGTTATTTTCTTTCTAGCCTTTCCTAACTCCCGGTTCTTGTCTGCTTCTGGTTTCTTTTGATTTTTTTGAATTTAAGTTGGTAGACCTACTTGAATTTAAAGGGGAATGTTAACATAATATTTTCTAATATTATGTTACCATATTTAATAGGTTGATGTTTTTCGCAAATTAGTCTAAGTTTCTTTATAATGCACGCTCTAGTTATATTTTAGATGCAATCAATTAATAATAGCGCACCAAAGCAAGTTTCCTGTCAATTAGTACTTTTCTAACCGTGACATTAAACAAGAGTGAAAAATTCTACTGGAAAGTATATAGTATGCCTCTAAGCTAGGACCAGCACATGCATGTACCATGGTCCACGGTGGTTTATCCTAAAAAGTGGTTATTTTTTAAAATTTTTGGATAAAAGTTATAAAAAAAAAAAAAACTTTCCTGATTCCTCTTTTCAAAAGGAATCAATAACCACAAAAATTTGGCGCAAAACTAATAAATACAAAAAAAAAATTCAAATGAGAACAATTTCCAAATTTAAATTAAGTTTAAGTTAAATTCATAAGAATGCAACCTCACTGGTACTAATTTTCTCCACCTCTTGCAAGCTTCCTCAGTAGTAGACCCCCAGGATTTAAATAACGGCGGCTATGTAGCTTCATTATCGGCTGCTACCTATCAGTTTTTTCGTTCTCCAGTTCCGCTACACCACGTTATACTTGTGCTATAAAAAATTCACAACCACATTGGCCTATTCACAATCCTTTTCTCAATCGCTCAAAAAATGCAGTCAAACTCTGGCACTGGCTCCAGTTAAAGATTTTGATGTTAACGGGCACTTGGGCGGTTGTTGAAAGTTGAAACTCAAATGGTCTAATTTTCCTTTCACATCCCTACGTTTTGTCGGCGACCAAAGAGGAAAAGTACAGATCGAGTGTAGCTTCATTAGTAACAATGGTTGGGATTTCATCAGTTAGATTGTTGCGGTTGTTGTTATGGTGGACGTGCACCGCAACAGGATCAGTGGCAAAGGCCAGTGATCAGTACGGTGGCGTCTAGTACAAAGACCCGAAGCAGCCGGCAGCGGTTCGAGTGGAGGATCTTCTTGGTCCGATGACTTTGGAAGAGAAGATTGGTCAGAATCGTCAGATGGTGCAGATTGAAAGGGGTGTTGCCACTGCCGAAATCATGAGAAACTATTCCATAGGTATACAACAAATGAACATCCCTGCCTACTCTGGACTGCTAGCTTGGTTCCTTTTGGTTCAAGAAAGTGAAAATATTTGCAATCTTATTTTTCGATCTTTCGCTGTGGTGGAGATTTCGTGTATGATATCTGGAAAATTTTTCATTGCTGAGCGGATACCACATGGTGCCCGCTCGCACATCCGAACCGTCCATTACGTGTTTGGACGGCTCAGATTTGGAGAGATAAAATATTGGGATGAGAGGAGAGAGAGTGTCTTAATCCAAATCGTCCAAAAATGTATAGGACGACTTGGGTGCGCTGAGCGGGTGCTACGTCGGCAATACCCGCTCGGCACTGAAAAATTCCTCATGATATCTAGAGGTTTGAATATTGGCCGTTGCACAGCAATTTTTCAGCCCCAGACACCACTACATCCCAGTGTACAAATATTCACACCATCGTCCCTGATTAGGGGTGTCAACTGTCAAATGAGCGAGTTTGGATAAAATTGGATAAGTTGTAAGTGGGTTGGGTCTTTAATGGATCATTGACCCATTTAGACCCATTAATTATGAGTTCAATTACTCATACCTAACCCGACCCATTTATTTAAAATCAAACTCGACCCGCCCATTAACCCAATTCCATATTATATACTAAAATTTAAAAGGACTAAAATACCAATGTACACTAAAATGACTATATTATCCCTATAAAAATAAATAACTAAAATACCCTTGTAAATTACTACACTTTCCTTCCACAAAAATCGATTATCAAGTTATAAAAGTATCTCCAACGGCCTCATGTTTTCTCCAATTTCGAGGAATATTGTCGAGCAAAACAGCTCAAATCCTTCTTCTCACATTCTCGCCCATTAATCCAATTACATACTATCGGGTGAGGGAACGGGTGCCGTCCAGTTTGTTGAAGATGAGGCGGAGAATGGCATCAGGTAAGCAATCGAACTGATCGGTTTTCTTCATCTTCTTGAAAAGCCTTTTTATTTTTTTCCATCCTTCCATTTGAAGTTTGAATTAGGGGTGTTATCGGTTCGGGGTCGGTCGGTTCGGTCCATCGGGATTGAAGACCGATCGGGTTCGGGAAAAAAAATATCAGGCCCGATCCCAACCGAAATTACAATCGGTCCAATTCGGTTCGGGGTGGATTCGGGGAATTCGGGGTGCCCGAATTGGGCCTAGTTGGGCCACAGATAAAAAATTGAAAATGGGCCAATTAAAAAACAAATTGATAGTGGGCCAAAAATAGG
>BPLS01022393.1:0-10703 GCA_019656275.1 Rhododendron kiyosumense
GGCTCTCTCTCTCCACACCAAACATCCCCCTATTTCTATGTTTTTTGGCCAACCATTCAATTGGGGAAAATTTCTTTTATATCCCTTCGACTTTGATCGAAAATTCAACTTGGTCCTTCACTTTTCAATTTCGACAAAAAAATACTTCTACTTTTGAATTGGTTTCATTGTCAACCTTGACTTGGATGACGTTTGATAGTTGGACGGAAAAGGATCATGCGCCAAGCACATGACTTTTTTTGAGAGGTAAAATTGCCCATTCCCCTTCCACCCTCTTCCTTCCCCAGTGTACCACCATCACCCTACTCCCCATTTACTCCCAAATTTGAAAGCGGGGGATTAAGGATTTGGATTTGGGGGTACTGGGTGATGACATATTTGCCGATCGGAATGGAAGTCGTCGAAGAAAAGTGTAGGGGTACGTAAGGGCGGAGATAAGGTAAGGCGATCGGTGGCGTTTGTTTTTCCTGAGTCGTTGCCTTTGGATTGGACGGTTAGGGTTCTAAATTTTCTGGGTCGGGTGCAGGTTGTGGTTGTGGAGAGAGAAGAGATAGCCTCTTCTGCTATCACTTTCAAACTCAGGGGCTAAATTTGACATTTATGCCGACATTGACAAGAAAAACTCATCGTACCTGAAAACATTGAAATCAAGAACTCACTTCATTTCAATCTGTTGCGTTTTCTGTGTTGATTAAGTCAGAGAATTAAATGGGTTGAGTCTAGAGAGAGAAAAGTGGGGAATAAAGGAGTGATGCCAGAGAGAGAGAGATTTGGAAGCTTTTTTCCTTTTGCAAGCAGATGAAGCTTTTTTCCTTCTTTTTTTTCCGCAAACAGATCGAAATTGTAAAGTGTATTGACAGTTCCACAACAAGCACGAGGAGCTTCCAAGGAATCCAACCTCTTACAACTCTTTTTGGACGAAAAAATCAGAAATTTAATTTCTCCCATTGTTAAGATGAAAATCCCATAAACCCACATGATAAATCCCTGAAGTATTAATGAAAGAGGGTGTGTTACAAATGTTTTAAAGCCTGCGTGCATGTATGCAAAGAGATATGTGAAAGAGAGAGAAAGAGATTGGACAGAGATTTCACAGTGGAGAATAGGAGTCCATCGGACATCACTGGTCGGAGACCACACTACCGTTACAGTCAATTGGAGATCGAGTATTGAGAGGTTAGGCAGAAACTGATTCACCCTGTTCTTGGCAAGAAAAACTCGAGTTTTTGGCCGAACTGGCCAAAATTTGTAAACAAATTGGAAGAATGTCCATCTTTCCAAACGTTTTGTAAAAATATGCCATCGCTCCTTTTCAAAAGGAGTTATATGCCATCGCTCCTTTTCAAAAGGAGTTATAGGGTTTAGGCAGACTCCTACGGGGCAAAGAGTCCAGGTCGGATCCAAGTCAGAATTATAACGCCTCTTCAAAAGGCGTGTTTTTGTATTATAGCTCCTTTTCAAAAGGAGTCATTTAGCCGCCACGTAGATAGCTCCTTTTCAAAAGGAGCTATCATTTAGAAGCTGAAGCACGTACTATAGCTCCTTTTCAAAAGGAGTTATCATTTAGCCGCCACATAGATAGCTCCTTTTGAAAAGGAGCTATCATTTAAAAGCTGAAGCCGCCACGTAAGGATAGGAGCTGTTTGTTATTGAATAATCCGGCTATCATTTAAACCCTAATAGCTCCTTTCCAAAAGGAGCTATAATCCGGCTTTAATTTTTTACACCCATGTGGCTGCCATTTAGAGTACCATCTAAGAGCATTCACAGTAGTATAATCAAAATCAAAATGTTGTTAAAGTTAACGGTTACTCAAAAAGAGCTCACATTGGAATAACCAAACTTAACAACCTCTTAACAACTCATCAAATTTTGGCCGTTGAATAATTAAAATTAACAACATTTTGCCAATAACCAAACTAAGTTGTTCCTACATTTCCTTAATTAAGTACACTATCATTACACAAAAACCTTCTCTCTCTTCCATTTTCAACATGTTTCTAAGAAAAATACTTTTAAAAACTTTTTTTTTTTGCAAAAATGTTTTGTTTTCAAAACTGTTTTTTTTTTTTTTGCAAAAACTGTTTTTATATCCCAAAACAGTTTTTTATAAAAACAGTTTTTCCCAAAACAGTTTTTTTTTTTATTAAAACCTCTTTTTCAAAAACTATTCTTTTTATTTTTTTTCAAAAACAGTTTTTTTTTTTTAACTTTTTCCCGAAACCTGTTTTTATTTTTTTAAATCAAAGTTTTCAAAAAATTCTTTTCTCTTTTTCCAAAAGCCTGTCTTTATTAGTTTTTGAAAGCTATTTTTAAAAAATTATTTTTTATGTCACAATTTTTAGATTTTATAATTTGAAAATGTGATGTAGCAAGTTTTAGTTATTCAATTTTGATTGTACCATTAATTCTGTAAGCCCTCCTCCGTTCAAAGTTTTTATCGATATGTGCAATAAAATTTGTTATTCTGTATTGGGCATAACTTGTATTTACGCTTGTTAACACAACCTTTGGTATTACTCGCTGTTCCTTATGTTGTCTTAAGCCTATATGCTTCACTCATACAATCATTGCATTGCCCCTATTTTGGTTTATTTTGCTTATTTAGTGTCTAATTCCAAAACAATAGTTAATGCTATCACAACTGACCCACAAGTGTGTTGCTTTACGGATGTGTATACCTATGAGGCGTTTGAGTCTACTGAAAACTGAACAACTAGGTATGAGGTGACAAGGATGAAATCTTTGTAACTGTGCTTTCACCATAACTAGTTGTCTTTCACTTTCGTTTCTTGAAATCATGTTCTCTTCGAATTGTGCGAGATTTTTTTGGGTTTTGAAATTTCGAAACCTGAAATCCAATGAAGGAATTTCCCAAGCAATAAACAGTATAACTCTTAAACATATGTAATATGTTATTAACCCCTAAAGTAAACCTTTAGGAATAACATGGCTGTACAATCCCTAATTAACTGCATAAAAATTGTAGAATTAGGCCTAACAATGACTATTACTTTAGGACCTGCAATCTCACATTCCTAATAATGTTTTGAGATAAATGTGAGATTGCTACTTCTATGAATGTGAATTCTTAGGGGGTTTTGACCTTAGGTTTTTTTTTTTTTACCTTAGTTTCTAGGCATTCGGATCTCAAGGAATTTTATAGTAACAAATTAGTTTATGTGTGAAATTTCTGCTTTACTCTTTCGCATCAATATTATATTGTTTGCTTGCTAGCTGTAAAGTAAGAGGGGTAGTTGGGTTGGATTATTCTACTGGGTGATTTATCACTCCCGGATACGTCTGTATCCTGGCAAATCGGTTGCTTTGGCAATCAATTTGGCAATGGGTGCAGGATTCAATAGCGGAGCGATTTTGAGACAGGAGGAAAACCAGGAGCGGAAGTCAAAAATGCTTAGAATCCGTATCAAGCCTGGAGTCGGCTCTGAAGTTATTGTATTTTGATTCAATAAATCTATCTTGAGATTGTAATAGTTAAACCTCTAATCTTTGAAAATTTTATTTATTTAGCAAAATTTCCTTAAGATATTATTTTCTATTGTTTCTGAAAATTGGGGCGTTACAGGACTTTTCATAATTTCCATTAGCAAATTTTGTAGTATTTTTTCCCATTAATTGGGTGCATCTGCATGTTTTCAAAAAGCACAAGGGATGCATCCACACCAAATTAAACCTGAGGGTGTGTAGCCGCTCATGGTCCAAACCACAAGGGTTGAAAGGAGGACCTTGACAAAAAAAATCTGCCAGAAGATCCACATTTGTGCAGCAGTCCAAATTGTCTTTATCATTACAATAAATTAAGCTTTAAACCTGCCAGAAGATCCACATTTTGTGCAGCAGTCCAAATTGTCTTTATTTCATTACAATAAATTAAGCTTATCACGCAATCAAAGTTTGCAACCTCAACACCTTGGGACTGCAGATGATGCTTTTCCTTGTTGAAATATGTGTAGTACAGCACATTAATTGCATTTACTATCCGACTTTGTTCCAGGATCTTGATTTCAACCTACGAATTTGCAGTGCAAGAAGTGATATCGAAAACTGTAGTCGTCCCCTATAGTTAAACGTACTCATTTCAAAGAAGCAACAGGAGGGCTATTGCATATGGAAGTACTGAAGAATGGTGATAAACCTCATGTGGTTTGCATACCATCCCCTTTCCAGAGCCACATAAAAGCTATGTTAAAACTAGCTAAGCTTCTCCACCAAAAGGGTTTCCACATAACCTTTGTCAACACAGAGTACAACCACAAACGCTTTCTCAAAGCTAGAGGACCTAATTCTCTTGACGGTTTTCCAGATTTCCAGTTCAAAACGATTCCAGACGGGCTTCCTCCTTCGGACAGTGCTGATTCCTCCCAATGCATACTTTCTTTATGTGAATCCATTAGAAAGAACATGATATCGCCATTCCTGAGCCTTGTTGCCATGTTGAATGACAAAAGTGCAGCTGCCTCATCATCTGGTGTGGCGCCTCCGGTTACTTGTATTGTATCAGATGGATTTATGAGTTTTACTATCACAGCTGGTGAAGAGCTAGGTATCCCTGTTGTAATGTTCTTCACTCTCTCTGCCTGTGGTTTCATGGGCTTTTATCAGTTTCATGCTCTACTGGAAAAAGGATTTACTCCATTGAAAGGTATGATTCTATTGATATAGTTTGTAGAATTATGTGTACTTGATGGTGCTTATGAAATGGCGATGGTAGAGATCGAGGGTACTGGTTGTTCTTGAGTGTTGTCGCACTAGTGCTAATCGGGAAAGGATTTAGGGAATCAATACTCACTCTCCAAATTGTTAACCACACTCCCTTTTCGGAATGCGAAAATCAAGTCCAGTTGATTTTCGCACTCCCCTTTTGCAGTGGTGTGGTTAACAATTTGGGGAGTACGAAAATCACTCTCGAAAGATTTATTATGTTTTGAAGATTTCCTATATTTTAAAGCATAACTAAAACTTAATTTGCAATTGTGATTGAAATCAAATCTTTTTTATGCTTGTGTATTATTTGTTCTCGCAGATGCAAGCTATGTAACAAATGGGTACTTGGATACCGTCATAGATTGGATTCCTGGAATGAAAGATATTCGTTTGAAAGATCTGCCAAGCTATATTCAAACTACAAATCCTGATGACATAGCTTTAAATTTTTGTATGGAAGCAACTCAGAGGGCTTTAAGAGCTTCAGCAATCATTCTCCACACTTTTGATGCGTTGGAGCAAGATCTATTGAAGGCTTTAACGTCCATATTCCCATTTGTCTATTCAATAGGCCCACTTCAGTTACTTTTGGATCACTTTTCAAAGAAGGATGAGTCGGAGTCCATCGGATACAATCTATGGAAAGAAGAATCTGAGTGTCTCAAATGGCTTGATTCCAAGGAACCAGGATCCGTAATTTATGTGAATTTTGGTAGCATAGCGTCAATGACCCAGAAACAACTGGAAGAGTTTGGTTGGGGACTTGTGAATAGCCACCACGACTTTTTGTGGATAGCTAGGCCTGATTTGGTAATGGGTGATGAATCCAACTCTGTACTTTGGCCGCCTGAATTGGCTGCGGAAATCGAAGAAAGAGGTGTAATAGTAGCGTGGTGCCCACAAGAGGAAGTCCTGAACCATCGGTCGGTTGGGGGGTTTGTGACTCACTGTGGGTGGAATTCGATCTTTGAGAGCTTGTCGGCAGGAGTGCCGATGATCTGTTGGCCCTTTTTTGGTGATCAACAAACGAATTGCAGATATGCCTGTAGTGAATGGGAGGTTGGGTTAGAGATCAGTGGCGATGTGAAGAGAGATGAAGTGGAGAAAGTTGTTAGAGAGGTAATGGGAGGAGAGAAGGGGGAAAAAATGAAGAGCAAGGCCATGGAGTGGAGGGAATTGGCTGAGAAGGCTACTGGTTCAGATGGGTCATCGACTGAAAATTTGAGCAACTTGGTCAAGAAATTGTTAATCTGCTAATAGGT
Organism: Rhododendron kiyosumense; assembly: GCA_019656275.1. Classification (NCBI taxonomy): domain Eukaryota; kingdom Viridiplantae; phylum Streptophyta; class Magnoliopsida; order Ericales; family Ericaceae; genus Rhododendron; species Rhododendron kiyosumense. The sequence goes on from BPLS01022393.1 coordinate 5,988, forward strand.
CTATCTAGGACAAAAGCAACCAATATGGTAGTGTATCAGTATTCCAAAATTTGGAGGAAATATAAATATAGAGATTAATTATGTTATGTCCTCCCCAGGTGGGAATCCCACCATTTCCGTTACCCCCAATTGTGGGGCTCACCCTACAATTATTGCAGTAATTTGAGCTGTTCATGTTGTATGATCCGTCGAGTAATATATTCACGTGAAGAATCAGCTTGATCGAACTTAAAGAGGTATATCAAAAATAGAATTTTGGATTATAAATTAGACAATCTGATTATATCAATAATTTAAAGTTAAAACTGTACATTACCATGTATATTATAAATCAAATTTCAATTTTTCATTTACCTATCGATGTCTGATAAATTAATTTTTTGCTTAAATGTAGTACGCTGCGGGTTTTACAAGATGAACAATTTATATGTAATACAATATGGGTGGTGGAAACCGTGGGGTTTTTCGTAAGACGGAAATAATTTTCTCTCTTAAGTATAAATACGTGGAATCCTCTTGTCCGTCAACGCTAAAAAAAAGAAAAAGAAAAAAGAAAGCAGGCCTGTCCGGTCAAATTTTGCGGTATGAACATTATCATTATCTTTTGGTAAGTGATCGAGAGATAAGAAGTGACCCACATGGCCACATTAATTGCGGGAAGTACCGGCTCGGTACTCCCAGAGTATATATCCAATAATTAGCTGGTCAACTGGTTGTGACGGAGACAAGTATTACACGAGATCCGGCCGGCCTGCTGCATGATGATTATTATTATTATTATTATTATTATTATTATTTTTGGATCTGAATCCGGCCTGGAGTTTAAAAGCTACAACGTCTTTGTCTTTGACAAATGACATAAAAAACACCTAAGCCACATGCAAGATCCACAACAGATTTTATCGAATAAAAGATGAGCCGTAGTGGGCTCATCTAAGTTTTGGAATGGAAAGATACTTGCGAAGTGGGTGTTTTATATCTTTTAAATAATTCCATAGGTGTTTGGATTTTATTGAATGAAAGGCGTGCCGTAGTGGACTCGTCTAACTTTTGGCAAGATCAATAAGTCATCACTGTGTTATTGGAATATAATATGCAGTAGACTAAAAATTTGTCTTTCTGGGATAAGGAAATGATTTCACCACTGAAGTTTCGATTTAGAATTTGGGTCGGTCAGGGACCAAATCGGATCGTCTACGTGGGCATGACCCGGTAACCCATTAGTTTGAGAGTTCTATCTTGTCGACAAGATAGGAGAATTTGAAGTAATTCTAATATTTTAGGCGGAAAAAAATTGAAATGGTCCCTATAGTTAAGTATTTGTGTCAACTTGGTCCCTATAGTTAAGTGTTTGTGTCAACTTGGTCCCTATAATTGTAATTGGCTCAATTTACATTCTGTACTTTCCATTTTGTTCCAACTTGGTCCAATTACTAACTGCGGTTAGTTCTTTTAACAACAAAATCAAATGGCCCATTTTTGGGGGGTTAAAATAGTAATTCTCTCATTCCCCTCTTACCCTAATATTAGGGGTGTGCACGGGTCGGGTTTGACCCTCGAACCCGAACCCGATTCGACATGGTGGGTAACAAATATTTTAGGCCTGCAAACCGAACTGAAAAGAGGTAAGAACCGTCTATGATTCCAATTCTTTACGTCGGGTCGGGTCGGGTCTGATTAAAAACCGAATTAATCTTTATGAATTGGTCAGGTCGAGTAAGAAACGCACTAACCCGGACCCCGAATCAAAATCTGATTTTTAACAGAAAATGAACCCATACCCATCCGAAGCACATATTCGACCCCATCCGGACCCTTGGGGTCGGGTCCGCGGGTAGACGGATTTTTTGCACAGACCTACCTAATATATCTTTGAACCAAAAACACAACTCATTCTTCCATTCTTCATTGATAAGGAGGCACCTGAGAAAAAATTTGACTGTAGTTTTCTGCATAAAGTTGCCCTCTAATTCAGCATTTTCATAATCAGTCATGAGACAACATAACCACTGATATTGTCTACCTGTTTAACTTGTGGACAAATACTGAGATACCTTATTTTTTTGCATAGTATTAAAAATGCATATAGAACCATGTCCCAAAAGTCACAAGATAAAATAGCTCCAAAAGTCACAACATGATAAAAAATCATGTCCAAAAGTCAGAATATTATATAAACTCAGGGGCTGTTAGGCTAAATAAGCCAAGTGGCTTATTTTTTTTGTCCTTGTTCAATTTTTTTTGCATTTGTTAGTTTTTTTTTTATCAATTTTTCGGGATTATTGCTTTGTCATGACGAGATGAACCTAAAAAGTAAAAAATTACCATCAAAATTCAATTTTTTTGAATAAAGACGAAAAAATTGGCTTATTGGTTTAGTTTTGTCTTTATTAGCTTATTTTTGTCTTTATTTAGAAAGACTAACGGCGGACTAACGACAGTTAGCAATTGGACCAAATTGGAACAAAATAGAAAGTACAGAGTATAAATTGAGCCAATTACAACTACAAGGACCAAGTTGACACAAATATTTAACTACAAGGGCCATTTCGGTTTTTTCCCCTATTTTAGGATTAGAAGACTTCCATCTAAAGCATCTAGGATGCTCTCTCTCCCTATTTATTCCTGCAGGATGTTCATAGAGGAACCTACATAAGAATATACGAAAGAGATATACAAAAGAATAGAGTTCTAGAAAACTCTCTCTCTTCGATAGTTTTCTCTCTTTCATTAAAGAGCAATACGAGTTTTTGCACCATGAAATAGAGGGTGATACTCAATCCTCATAGTATCACTCCATCAAACCATTGAAGTTCCCCCATAGTCATTTCACAGGCCTGGGGCTCACTTTCTGAAAGAAACACTGAGGGGTTGGATATGGCAGTGAATGGTAATAAGCCTCATGTGGTTTGCATACCATTCCCACTTCAAAGCCATGTGAAAGCCATGTTGAAACTAGCTAAGCTCCTCCACCACGAAGGCTTTCACATAACCTTTGTCAACACAGAGTACAGCCACAAACGCTTACTCAAAGCCAGAGGACCGAATTCCCTCGATGGCTTGCCAAATTTCCGGTTCGAAATGATTCCGGACGGGTTGCCTCCTTCGGATGCTGATGTCCCACAACACATACCTTCTCTTGCTGAGTCCCTTCCAAGGAACGCGCTTCCGCCGTTTCTGAGCCTTGTTTCCAAGCTCAATGACGATAGTGCTTCTACACCGGGTGCGCCTCCGGTTACATGTATCGTCTCTGATGGGTTTATGAGTTTCTCCGTCACAGCTGGTGCAGAGTTAGGTATCCCCGTCATAGTGTTCTTCACCATGTCTGCCTGTGGTTTTATGGGCTTTTATCAGCTTCGTAATCTATTGGAAAAAGGGCTTACTCCATTGAAAGGTACGATCTGTATGAACTGTGTAGAAAATTTATCGATACTATGTATGAGGCTATCACTGTTTGTTTCCGCCAAAATATATATTTCGTGAAAGTTATGGTGTTAATTGCTATGAATAGAAGCAGGGCAATGAGCAATGACATGAAATACATGTCATGGTGGAAAAATATGATGATGATAGGATATATGTAGGCGGTGAGTGATGGCGGTGGCCGGGTGGCTATAGTTGAGTGCTAGTGGTGGTGGACATTGGTATGGTAGTATTGGTGATCCGGAAAAGGTTTCTCATATATATGTTTAAAGTGCAATTAATATGTTTTTGATCCAAATCAATCCATTTTCCATTGACCTTGGCATATAGATATTTTATTGACTTTTTTTTTTTGTACAAAACACTAGAGAATGCTTACTATCTAAGAAAAATTCTTCGCTGATAGACAAAGTGTAATTGAAACCTTATTTTGCGATTGTGGTGAAAATTAATGACATGTTTCTATTCTCATTTATCCCTCGTGGGCGCAGATGCAAGCTATGTAACAAATGGGTACCTGGATACTGTCATAGATTGGATTCCGGGAATGAAAGATATTCGTTTGAAAGATCTTCCTAACTATATTCGAACCACGAAGCCAAACGACGCAGCGTTTAACTTCTGCATGGAAGAAGTCGAGAGATCCTCAACAGCTTCAGCAATCATTCTCCAAACTTTCGATGCGTTGGAGCATGATCTATTGGACGCTTTAGCGTCCATATTCCCATCTGTGTATTCCATAGGCCCACTTCAGTTTCTTTTGAATGAACTATTAAAGAAAGACAATTCAGAGTCCATCGGATATAATATGTGGAAAGAAGAATCTGAGTGTCTCAAATGGCTAGATTCTAAGGAACCTGGATCCGTAATCTACGTGAATTTTGGTAGCATAGCGCCATTGACTCCAGAACAAGTGGAAGAGCTTGGGTGGGGACTTGTGAATAGCCACCACAACTTTTTGTGGATAATTAGGCCTGATTTGGTAATGGGTCACAAATCGGACTCTGCATTTTTTACACCTGAATTGGCTGCAGAAATCGAAGAAAGAGGTCTAATAGTAGCATGGTGCCCACAAGAGGATGTCCTGAACCATTGGTCAATTGGAGGGTTTGTGACACACTGCGGGTGGAATTCAACTATTGAGAGCTTGTCAGCGGGAGTGCCGATGATCTGTCTGCCATTTTTTGCTGATCAACAGACGAATTGCAGATACATTTGCACTGAATGGGAGGTGGGGATGGAGATTGGCGGTGATGTGAAGAGAGATGAAGTGGAGAAGCTTGTTAGAGAGCT
>BPLS01022398.1:0-11979 GCA_019656275.1 Rhododendron kiyosumense
AACTATTCCATCTGAAGAGATAGAAGCAGATAATGCTACTGCTGCGACTGATGATCTGAAGACTTCACACTTTTGTTTATTTTTCCTTGCCTTATTATTAAAGGACTTGACCCTTGTGAGGTCGAGAATGTCATCAATGGTCTTCTTCCTCTTCTTCTTTCCTTTGACACCGTTGATAGCAGCTTTTATAGGAGCAAGTATAGGTTCCTCTTCAATGTGATTAACTTCATTATGATCCAGAATGGGTCCATCCACTTCATTTTTCTCCCTTAAGATTTCAGTTGGTACTGGATTTTCACTAGCAGAATTAGCTACCCAGCTTACTTGTTCCTCGGCCAAGTTTCTTAGGCATGCCCTTGGGAATTGCACACTTTTCTATTGAATTCTAAGATAAGTTGAGAGGCCAAACTGACAGTAATTGGTAGTGTGTTTGCTGTTTATGCATATATTGATGTTCAAGCTATACGTATGTCAATGATCTACTTAATAAGTTTTATAAAATGGACAATTTCGATCATTGATATGGGCAGGGGCAGATCCAATATGGGGCACGTGGGTTGCGTGCCGCCACCCTCACCAAAAAAAACCCTTTTTTTTTTTTATTATGTTTAATAGCTATCCTTATATCAGTACTCAAGCTTTTAATGTATTTTTGTACCCTCGTTTGTAAAATGTTTACTTGATAGTTGATCATTAGTAAGGCTTTTCGTCTAACTAGGTAGGAGTATTTAATTTGTGTAAAAGACGAGAAATTTGTAAACGGATGTCTGGGCACACCTCAATTAATTTCGGGGTGTTAAAGTTAATAATCGGACAATCCTCCATTGATCCTAAGATTTGAAATGTTTTGCTTTTGTGGTATTCGAACTTGTGATCTCAAGAGGACATGTCATTTAATTAATTTTCATACATACTTTGGCCAAATACCTTAGGTTGAAATATCTTTTTGTTCGAGAAAAAACATGAAAAACGTATATTCAATTTTTTTCTTTTGGGTAACTTGCGCATTTTATAACCAACCAACTCAAAACAAGGGGATTAATCCCTCAAACAAGAACCTATGCAAAGAAAACCTCATACATTCTACCAAAGCTATAGAAATTCTACGACCCAAGCACTTTACTTGAAATGTTCCAGCATCGGCAAAGACTTTGATTTTCAAGAGAGTTTGGGAAATGCTCCCAGGTGCACACTCTAAGTCTCACGTTATCTTCAATACTCGCAAGCACATTATCAGCTCCTCTATGCTTTCCTCCAAACACTCGAGTATTTCTTTCCAACCACGTACAGATGGTAAACCTCAGTTGCAAAAGCTAATTTGAACTCGAAAGCCCTAAAACTTTTACCTCTACAATGATCAACAGCCCACGTGAGCTCACTATCCCATTCTTCCAGAGTCCTCTGGACCTAGAATCTTAAAGAATTACTTGCCAAATACTGCTGGAATAACTGCAAGCAAAAACAGATGTTGCAGTGTTTCATGCCTTTGAGAACAGAGCACACATCCGGATCAATGACCATTCCCCATTTACACAGTCTCTCTTTAATAGCAAACCTCCTAAGACAAGCAAGTCACAAAATGAATGACCATTTGAAGACACTTCTTGAAAACCACACAAGAGAAGCCCACTGGACTTTCCTTCCTCTATTCCTGAGAGCCTCCCAAATATGTTTCGTATATTCATTTTAGAAACTTTATGCAAACATATAGATTATAAATTTTTATTCACTACTGAATATTTGGGCTTGCATCTTATGTTTATTTACGGAATTTTTTCCTTAAGATTACAAAAATAAAATTGTGCCCCCAGTGTATTGATTTTCTGGGTCCGCTACTGAATATGGGTCTAGGAGAGATCTACAATATCCCACACTGGATTGGACCGACCTTGTGGACACTAAACGGGAGCTTGGTCCATCCAAAAGAGCCGACTATATATTGGAATTTTTCCGTTCCGTTGTTTCAACTTATTTGACCAAATCATCCGTTTCGCCTCAATTGGGTTCTGACTCCATCTACGCACATACTATCAATTCTTGTGTAAAGTCAATTCATGAGAGATTTTATCTAAGTTTTAATTTGGCCCCTGCTATTAGACATTAGGATTGTTTCTCCGAATTAATCGGTCTAGTTAACATACATATAGTTCTCGTTATCCTCATTGTTAGGGGTGAAATAAAAACCCGTCAAACCGAAAAAACCAGACCAGGCGGGAAAACAACCTTGATGCTAGCTGACAATCCGGCCATGCGGATAAGTCAACAGGCGACGACGGTCCGTTTGAGCAAGATAATAAGAATCTGGATGATTATTCCACCCGGTTTTCGTTGACTACTGACTGGGCTGACAAGTTCATTGGGTTGAATAAAGTTTCCAGAAACAAACCCACACCATAAGAAATTTCCAAGAATATTATTATTATTATAGGGTTCCCTTTCTGAATGTTAATTTTGAAGCTAGCCTTTGAGTATTTTTCCTTAATTTCTTCAAGACTTTTGCGTGGTCTAAAAATTTCAAGATCTCAGTTTCATAGACTTTTCCGAATTTGAATTTGGTTTAATATTTTTGTTAAAGTCACATGCATGCAATTGCACAAACAGGGCCCACCTAAGGGTTTTTAGTGGCCAAAACCTAATAAAAAAAAACGACCCCTTAAAGAGTTTATACTTAACAATTTTTACAACAACAATCACAATACGAGAAAGCCAAATCAATATAAAGTTCTACTAATCATTACATATGAACACAAAATATGAGATCGTCAAGTTTTTGGGGTAGGATTGGAGGGAAATGATTTTTGAGAGGTGTTATTTCTGATTTTGGGGAAATGATCTTGGAGATTTAATGGGTTGGACACTTGGACTTATGGGATGAACTAACTCAATACTTCTAATTGGACTTTTTTTTTAAAAATTTTATTAGGCTTAAAAAGAGTCCTACCTAAACCCAAATAGTAAAAATATTGGAATGCCCCTAAAAATTGGACTTTTTTGGATGCCCGAGACCCAGTCCTCTTGGACCTTGGGGTTGGGCCAGCCTTGTGCACAAATTCTCTCAAACGAAATGCATTATGTCGCGCGTTCGGTTGCTAGGAAATGAAAGGAAAGGAATGTCTAACTTTCCTATATTTTTGAAGTGTTCAGTTAGCAAAATGTTATGGGATATATCCACATTTCTAACTTTTCCACTATGATCAGTTTTCCGTTAAAAATCATCTTGCAAAAATACAAGATTTTGCAGGAATCTTAATTTTTTTTTTTTTTTGCTATTTTCTCATATAATTAAACCATTGCCTCTTAACTTTTCCACAAATTTCTCTTATCAAATGAATACAGGTAGAAAATACTTTTCCTTTTCCTTTTTCATCACTTCACTCAAATTTTCTACGGAACATCAATTTTTCTGGATCAATTTTCTTGACAAATGAACGGAGCCTCATGTAAAATCTACACACCTTAAGTGAACCATTCGTATGAACTTCTATCTATTTATTGAACTTTCCTTGACTTTTCTAACGAGGTATAACTGTATTTTAGTCTTAATTAAATTAGATTAACAAGATTAAGAGAACAAAATATGGGGCCTCCCATTAGTTTGAGGAGTGGTGCAAGGGGAACAAAGTAGGTATATCACTTTGCTTTGGGCGTCATACGGCGGAATTTCTTCCCACAACTATTTCATACAAACTTTCACTTACGGGAAGAAGAATTAAAAATTACTATAAAGATAATGACGAGACTACTCGCGAACCTTGGAGCCACCGCACCTTAATTATATATATGCTCCTCTAGATGATTCCCCTCCTGGGAAGATTATTGTCCAAACACCTGTGCCAACGTGATGTTCTAAACATGCTTAATTAATTAATGCACCTAGCTCAGTGGGGATTCCAAATTGGTTTTTTGTATAAAAAATTGGGATTATGATTGAATCTTTTTTCAGTCTCTCTTTCTAACCTTTGCTGGCCAACCTGCCGAGAAAATGTTTAGCTTGGGGGGAACAAAGAAACGTAGTATGGCCAACGAACCAGGGCAAGCCATGTGTCTTTTTTCTGGAAAAAAAAAATGAGACAATGGTTTTATGACTGATCAATTTTAGGTTGGACACACATCCAGGGTTGCCACAGTGGTTCAGGCGGATGCCTAGACTTTGGGAGTACTCCTTAAGGTCTGGGGTTCGATTTCCTACCGAAGTGAGTATTTTTAAGTAAGTGGGGGGCTGTAACTGGTGTGGCCACGTTAGCTTCTCCAGAGGTTTGGGTTATGCAGTCAGATCCATTTAGTGGCTTGGCTGTAGGGTTGTTCCTCCATAGCCAAAAAAAAAATAGTTGGACACATCACACAACCACGTTTCCGAAAAAAGTAAATAATTCCCTTAGCTCATGCTTTAACCAAAAGTGCTACACACACAACGGTTGCGTAAAACACAACACACAACCAATCTCTAGCTGTCCATTGCTGTAATAAATGGCCAGGATTCGCTCAAATTCTTCCCCATAAAAGTTAAACTTTTCCTTGGAAGAGTTTTTATAAAATCTAGACCGTCCAAATACATCTGGACGGCCAGAATTACGCACACAACCAACACAACGGTTGTGCAAGTAGCATTTTTACCGTAAGAAAAGGCTGGTTGATTCCGTGTTTATTGGCAGGGGTCCAGGATGATCATGATTTGCATATTCGCTTCTTATTGCCAGGGTCTCGAATTAGTCGAGGTCCTTAGATCGAACTAGTCGAATGTTTGATCCAACTTGAACTTAATTACTCGGCAAATCTTTCAGTAGCCCTAAGGTTTGATATATTTGGTCTCTGTAAATTTTGCTTCCATATCCATTTCTGTAACACTTTTTTTAGGGTGCAAGCGGGGTTCGGGCCCCTGCACACCTATCAATTATCCCATTGTTGTTATTATATTTAATTTTTATTACATGTGTTGTTCAAAATGAAAGATTAGTATGATTTAGAGAATGAACTATAAGACAAATTTCACTCTTGATCATATTTTTATAAATGTCTATGATCCGTATACATGAAACCCTTGTCCTATGTTTATCTATTGTAAGAAGTGATTTTGGTGTGACCAATTTTCGAAGCCCCATCACAAAACTATTTTTCGTAATTGCTCCTTCAAAAAATTAAGTATTTACAACTTCTTTTTTAACGTGCCTTTAACTATATTGTATGCAAAATGGTAATTGATTAAAAACCACCTACATAACTCACTATCTCCACACATCCTAAAAATTTGCAAGCACACAGTGTTTACCATCCCTCTAATATCTCGAAAAGCAATGTCGAGGTGCACTACAACCCTACCATGAGGGGTATTTAGGAGCCTACTTTTTGGTATAGTGTTTGGATGATTTGTGCAGAATGTATTTTGCAGCAGGAGTAATGTTTGGGAGATATGAAATGAAAATGAATTATGGATTGGTTTTTTACTATGTTGCCCCCAGTTATTAATAATTGTGTATAATGTATATAAATAATGTTTTAATTAGTTTTTTAAAATTTACTTCCGAAATTGTTTATGTACATGAATTGAAAGTGTCTCCCCTTTTTATGGTGTGAATGTGAAGGAAAATCACAGTTAAAAGGATAACGTTCAAAAACTACGGCTTTGTGGAAATAATCCCAAAAGGGAGAGGATAGAAAAGTCTTTTTGGCATGACAGGAGAAGAGAATGGGAAAATGAAAATTGGAAAAGCTCCTCTAGACCTCTTTCTACGTTTTGCTCTAGAAACCTGAAAATGGAAAATCCATTTTTCCTCTTTCTGCCAAACAGCCAAAACTCAAAAAGAAGAAGTGGAAAATGGGAAAAGGGGGATCCAAACACCCCCTGAGTTTGCCTGACGAGATTAAACCAAGAACTCATTCAGCGAATCATCCGGTCCCTTCACCTGTTCACTCAGGCCCCGTTTGTTAACCCTCTTAGCCCTTAGGATTGGACTACCAATCCCAAGGGACTACCAATACTTTGTTTGGTAACCCAAAATGAGTTCGGACTATGAATCCAATGGACTAGCAATCCGGGGATTAGGGGGTATTAGGAATACCCCGGGGGAGATGGTATTAACAGTCCAATCCCAACCCATTCACGTTACCAATCTCTTCTCATTATCAATTCCTTCTATCAATCCAATCTCATCATCCAATCCCATCTCAAACAAACATAATATTAATAATCCCATCATTCAATCTCATCTCAAACAAACATAATTATTACTAATCCCTTCTCATTATCAATTCCAATCCTAATCTCATCTCCTTACGAATCACATCCATCTATCACTGTTATCAAACGGGGCTTGAGTGATCTAATTTTTAAATTACTGATCAGACAGATTGGTGGTGGCGGCCAACAAAGCCTCCTACGAAAGGGCAGCACTTGTCCAAATGAAAACGATTACCCAGACTATGTTTTGTTTGATGAATGAGAAATGGAATTTAATATTGGGGTACTTAAATAGGAGTCATGTCCCCTAGTGATACTTATTTCTGTTTTGAATACTTAAGTCTTCATCCTAAAATTTAAATTATGCCAACAACACCCTTCGTTAATATGGATATACCATTTATTTGTTTCTTTCTAATTGAACCATTATTCACGCACCTATTTGTTCCCGAGATTCCAGCTCCCACTTAATACTCACCAGGTACGACAAACATGGGATCATTATCCCTTTCCCCATCCAAAAACGTTCTCTACTAATAACACCAAAAATGGAATTCGAAATGGAATTCACCTGGTCTAGAGAGAGAGAGAAGAATGGCGGAGAAAGGGTTGAAGGGGCAAAGGACAGAGAACAGGGGGAGGCCGTCGATGGATTCGGTGGAATCACGGCAGTGGGTGTTTTAGGATGAGGACGATGAGTATGTGGTCGAGGACAACGAGGATTCGACCGCTGCTTATGGGGTGGATTGGACGACGACGATAATGCCTAGCAGAGACTAATTCGACTGATAAAAAACAAAAAGACTGATTCTGACCGGGCCGTGGATCGATTCTCTCTGTTTTTTCAGATTCATTCGATGTGGAAGCACTCGAGGTCCCCGGTGCACATAGGAATGACTACGAGGTGCTCTAATGAAACTAATTTTGTTTTTTATTTTTGATCAAGAACTAATTTTGGTTTTTTTTTTAGCTTAATTTATTGTGCTTTAACCTTTAGCTCTATTTTACATGGATTTAGTTCAGTGTCATTTGATTGCAAAATGTTATGTTTAAGCTGTGTTTGTCATGTTTGTAAAACTTATGTAAGGAACAAACTTATCATGTTTGTCAAAATATAACAAATTTGTCATATTAATCAAATTTGGCATTAGTGGTTCTATAATATTTATCATATGTGGATATTGAATTTATCTTTTTGTCAAAATTGTCATTTTTTTTTTTGAACCGGTCAAAATTGTCATTAATGTTATAGTTTGAGTTTGTTTGAATTTCATCATGTTTATTATAAAAATTTGGTCTATTAAGTACGCGATTTTAGTAATTCATGTTAATTTTACAGAATTTTTTCATTATGATCAATTTTGAATGGGTGATTTTTTTATTTTTATCTTTGTGTCGAAATACGTCATTACTATCATGCAACATTTCTGCGAATTCATTTATTTTTACCAATCTTATTTCAAATTTTGTTTTGAGATTTTAGGGGAGAGAAGATTAGGAGGGAGAAAAAAATTAAAGATTAGGAAAGAGGGAGATTTGAAAGATAGGAGAGAGAAATTGAGATAGATTAGGAAAGATTTGGGAGAGAGAAAAATTTAGAAAATTAGGATAGAGAAAAGGGTATTTTGGGATTTATTTGAATTTGAGGATGCCAACTTAATTATTTAAACTCACCAGGATGATGACATAAATAAGTTTCTCAAACAGGATGGCTATTTAATTTCTTCTTTAATATTATATTGTTATTTCTATGGAATGTCTATTTCGATGTTTAATTCGCTAAAAATTAAAGAAATAATTATTTCATGTGAAATTATTATTCATCCAAATAAAGGAATAGCTATTCCATTTGAAAAGTAAGAATAACAATTTCATTCCATCATCCCTCTATGGAATATTGTTCATGTCACTCACATAATTCCTAATGTCACTCTAAATTTTGTATTGCTACTCTAAAATTTGTTATTGCCACCAAATTTTACTATTATCACTCTAAATTTTACTTATGCCACTCCCAACATTACTATTGCCATTCCCCAAATTCCATTGCATTGGGATCGATGTGATTCTAACATACCAAACACGTGAATTGGAATGTGAATTCTATATTTTTGCTATTGATTCCTAGCCACAACCAAACATAGGAATAAGAATGAATATTGCAGTCTCATTTTCTCTAATTCTTTTTCATTCTTAATTCCATTCCAATTTATGTTTCATTCCATCGATCCAACCAAACGCATACTGTCTTTTGTGTCAAATGGCGATTATGGACCAATTGCCCCAAGAGCAACCTCTCGTCATCAAAAACCTATGGAATCCATCGATGTCCAAAAAGCTAAGGAAGCACTACTACTTCAAAGATGATCCCCATTCCCAACCTGTCAAAGCATATTTCTTATCAAACGTGTGCCAAAAAGAATAAAGCAGGCCACCTGAACTCTGAACTTTAGTCCTTTGTGCGTTTCACCGTTATTTCTAAAATTATTTTCAATGGCTTCAATTTATTCTCTCCGTCTTTTTTAAAGTGTCCACTACGATTCTATGTGTCAATTTCAATAGTCTATCTCTCTTCAATATATATTGTTAAAAATATATAATATGAATCTTGTTTGATAGATCTAATTTTTTTTATAAGATAATGATTTTAAAACATAAAACACAACATACGTTGTGAGATATAAACCATTAAAATTGACACACAGAATCTAAGTGAAAACTCAAAAAGAGGTAGGTAACCAAATAACCCTCATGGAATTAAAAATTAGGGGTAAGCAACACAATAAGCGAGACAGAACGGAAGGAGACAGATAACAGCGTATAACAAAATCCTAACCACGAAAAACGTCATATACATCCCGAATCCGATTGGTATGGCCGCCAAAATTAATTCAACAGAGATGAACCAAAATATTGGAGTGAAGGAATTAACCATTTGCAAATAGTATCTGTATATTTGGAGTGGACAAACCAAAAAATTGGTCAAAATTGGCTTTTGAGTGGAGTATTAGGAGAATTCAATTGTATCACCACCACACAAACTAAACTACAATGTACAATCGAGCCACTGTCCTCAGATATTTAGTTCTTCGTCGGTAATTAATTCTGATGCGGTACAAAGTAGAGATGCCTATGGTTTGCTTGTCGATGACAACGGACTCCACCACCGTCCTTCCCAACACCGGCCGGAAATCCAAACGCCGGCAACGGATTCCGCCGGGTACCAATTAGAGGCTGCGGGATACGTACGGCGGAGGAGAAATCGAGGCTGGAAACGGTGGACGGAGGAGAAGAGATTGTTTTGAGAGATTCGCGAGGAAACAGCACGGCCGTAATCTTCAGGTCTTTGTGCGTGGATGACGAGAACCGATCGTATTCGCGAACGATCGTAGCGAGGTCCTCGTCGCAGGTGATCGTAACCAAGACGTCGAGATCTTCGGTCGGTAATTTGCACTTCAGAGTCATCGAGGAACCGCTTAGTTCTACGAATCTCACCATCAGCTCCGCGAAGGTGATGGAGCGATCGGCGGAGAGGACTCTGGTGTGGCCGCCGGCGTAGCGGAGCTTGCCGTCGGTGAAACGAGGGAGGATTTTGCCGCCGTAGCTGTAGAGGAACTTGATCTTTTGGGTGCTGATTGCGTTCTTGTCGGCTGTGTTCGAAATTCTGGTCATGATATGGAGAGAGAGAGAGAGACGAGGTGGAGACTTGAGAGTCAAGTTGCTTGCACCTTGAAGAATTTGAGGAATGTGTAGGCTGCGTATATATAGAGCTTTTTTAGGTGGTGGCCCTAGGACTCTAGGAGAGGAAAAAAAAATCAGTGCCGAATGAGTACCATATGGTGTCCGCTCGCGCATCCGAGCCATTCATTCTGTGTTTGAATGGCTCAGATTTGGAAAGAGAAAAAGGAAAGAGAAAATGTTGGGATGAGAGGAGAGAGAAGATTTTAATCCAAACTGTCCAAAAGTGTATCAGACGGCTCGAATGTGCCAAGCGGGTACCATGTAAGATATACCCGCTCGGCACTGAAAAATCTCTCCTAAGAGAGTTTTATAGGAGAGAGAAAGTTATAGGGAATTGATATTCGCGCTCCTTTTCTTAATACAAGCGCTTCACTTTCAAAGTGAAATTACTAATAATTTCATGAATAAAATGGAGCACCTGTATCAAGAAAGGAAGTGCGAATATCAATTTCCAAGGTATATTCCGTAGGATTCTATATCTCTTTTTTAAAGATCAAATCTATATATATTGAATGGTGATTTTGTAATTTATTCCCTTTTTTTTCAATTTTTTGTACTTTATAAAAAAATTTGGAGGAATTAACCATCTTTTTTAGAGATTTGGAGACTGGAAAAAAAAAATTGGGTCTCTATATTTGGAGACCCAAAAGCTCCAAATCTCTAAAAATGACTATGAGCTAGCCCCTCCAAGCTTTCTTCGTAACGTATAAAAAGTTGAAGAAAATATGCAATAAATTACAAAGTCTTTCATTGACATAGAGATTTAATTTCCAAAATAAAGATGTAGAGACCCATTAGAGATGCTCAGGGCAGGAAGGAGAGCAAGGGTATTCTACCAAACTTTTATAAAACGCTCTTTGAGCAAAGTTATGTGGCATACTATGGTCAATGGCGGAGCCACTTAAGCCCCACCAGGGCACTGGTCCAACTGTAAATTTTTTTTTTTCCCGTTTACTTGAATCAAACAATTAGTAATGCTTTTATATAGTTGAGTCAACTAGCTCAAATAGTTATGCGCATGTCAAATATATTTTGTTCAACAACTGAAAAATTGTCAATAACTAACTCCCACTTCAATAATAAATGCTTTTTTAACGTTTTAAGTAAAACCATATCTTAAATAGACATTCATAAGTGCTTAATCACACTATCTAATTTTTTTGTTGAAAGACCATATTATTTGATCAAATACTTATCAAACTGCAAATGGACTTGCTTAATTAAATTGTTATTACTACAAAACAAGTCTCACAAGGAGATTGGACAGTTGATTTTTCCAATTTTGAATGGAAAACATAACGAGTTTTATTGGGCCCACTTATGACTCATATAGTTGGGCCCGAGGGGAAGGCAGTATGAAGATGGCATTGTACTAGTACTCCAGTAGTGGGATAGAGGTCGTTGACCAAAAAAAAATTAAAAATAAAGTAGTGAGAGAGAGAGGAAGGGACCGCCGCGACTATTCCTTCGTTACTTAATTCGGATATTCCTTTCTTGTCGTTTGAGGAGTCTTCTCTTCTTCCTTTTTCCTGGTGCCGAGTAGGTATCATACACGTGGTATTTCATCAGCAATTTCAATCGTCTGAATGTATTTTGAATGATTCAGATTTTAGAGAGAG
Source organism: Rhododendron kiyosumense (assembly GCA_019656275.1). Taxonomy (NCBI): domain Eukaryota; kingdom Viridiplantae; phylum Streptophyta; class Magnoliopsida; order Ericales; family Ericaceae; genus Rhododendron; species Rhododendron kiyosumense. Next base: position 11,536 of record BPLS01022398.1, read on the forward strand.
AGAATAAATCTGAACTGTCCAAAACACGTGTAGATAGTTGGAATCATCGACGGTACCGTCACGTGATACTCGCTCGGCACCCTAAAATTTATCCGTTTCGGGTGTAGACAAAGGGAAGCAGTCAAGTTAGAATTGCTGTTCAAAAAAACTACAAAAAAAAAAAGTCAAAGTTAGGATGAGTCATTTGTGGGTGGCCTCAAATGGTGCCCACTCCAGATTGGCCTCAAAGAAGGGACAGCAGGGAGTTTTGCTAATTTGGGTTTTCTCATTACATTACATTACATGACCCATTGATCTTTTCTTCTTACCCTCTACCATGGAGTTCTGCTTTGTTGCATTGTTGGTTTTATCCCATCGCTGAACTGTTTGAGAAAACAATCCCGTGCACGGAAAAATTTGTACACAATAATGAAATTCAGAGAATACGTGGAAGTGTTTTTTCTT
>BPLS01022403.1:0-10663 GCA_019656275.1 Rhododendron kiyosumense
GCCCTACGCTTGGGGTAATATTCTTCTGCACGGAAGATATCGAAGCAGATGTCAAATTGCCATGTAAACATTTTGTAAATATGATTGACATGAATTTAAAGAGAGGAAGAGATGCTGCAAGTAGTACCATTATTAAATTTTAGAATTACTGTGTTTGCAATTTCATCAGGCCCGTTCCGCTAAGATTTTTATTATTTTTTAAGTACTTATTTTTTTCTCTTTACGAGACAGGTCATTCTCTCACAATACATTATATTTAATTAAAAAATTACTTATTCGAAAATACTTATTTTAATTAGTGGAATACTTAAAAGGGCAGAACTTTTAGTATTAGGATTTTTTTTTTGATAACTCATGAGAAGCAATCCTTCCAGTAAAAAATTAAAAAAAAAAAATTTAAGGATTGCATATAACCTTCATTAATACTGTAGATTTTAACCAAAAGGAAGGTAGTTGGCATTATATCACTCTCAGTCTTTCGAGGAGTATTGTCAAAAAAGATAGGCTTCTCATGGAGAGGATTATGTTATTTTTAGTGGGGTAGTAGAAATAGTTGAAGGGCTACCTAGGCAAAATTCTAAAGGTGCATGGGAGCAACATTTCCGGAGATAGATTGTCTTATGATGCCATCCTTAAAATGAAAAAGGGAGTGAGAAGATCGGAGAGGAAAATTTAAAAAAAAAAAAAGCATCTCGCGAAGATTGAGGCTAAATTCAATAAGTTGAATCGTAGAAATAAAAAGGGCCCTTTTTCCTCACTGTTTTTTAAGGAAGGTTGCAAGATGTTGGATGTAGGTTCTGCTTTGGGCATTGAAGTGAAAGGATGGAGGAATCATAATCTAAAGAAATTTGTTGAAATGCAAGAGAAAGAATTAAGGGAAATGATCCATGCGCTGGATGACTTTGAGGAAGAGTTTATCTCGGAGGACGATGTTGATTTTGAGGATGGTGTCTCTCTCTCTCTTTGGCCTTTTGATTTCGAGTTTGGGGTGTTTTGCTTCTTTTGGCTTTGCTCAGTTCGTTTCGGTTTGGGTGCTTCTTTTGGTCGAGGTGTTCGGTGATATGGAGAGATAGCAGTGTAGTCTTTCGCTGAGGTATAGTAGGTGAAGGTCTTTTTCTGTCAAGGGGGATGACGCTTCCTTCTACGCCTCGGTGGTTTTGTCTCTGTATCTGTTTGGTTCTCTGGCTATTTGATGATGGGGTTTGTGTGTAGAGTCTGAGGTTCGCTTAAGTTTTTGGATGTTTTATGTTGATTTATGTGGTTTTTTCGGTATTCAGTTGGCATCTTGTCTTCTTTTAGGTCTCGGTGGCTTAGCGTCGGTATGCTCTTGATCCTTTTAATCTTTGTAATCCTTTATAAAGATTAATAAACTTTTTTTTTTTAAAAAAAATTTTAAAATTCTGTTACGGTGGGACTAGGTCCAATCCCACCGGCCATCATCCACCAATATTCCGAGATATATATATATATATATATATATTCAAAACAAGGGGTGTCCGGTCGACAAAGTTTTACATTATCAATTATGCATTAACCAACTCTGGATGTTTGGTTGCCGGACTTGTTTACAGAGAAGAACTGCACGATGGAAAATCCAAAAAATCACCTTTTATAGGAATTTTTTTTTAAAATTCAAACTATATTTTAACTCACAAAATCCTTAAAATTTTTTTTTTTTTTTTTTTTAAGGATCTACATTCTCCAATGTAAAAACAAGAAAATAACTGGATCCCGAGCATTCCCGGAGATGGGGAGCTATCGGAGAGAAGCGGCCGGCATCCTTAAATAAAATTCTGCCTGTAACTAATCAACCAGCTAATTAATCAATAACACAGATTAAGAATGAGAAAACAATAAAAGAATCCGGCAGTAATAATTACTCCATACCTTATGGTTTGGAATAAAATTTCAAACTAAAGTGTGTTTGACCCGTCAAAAAAGTAGCTTCGGCTTTTGAGTATGTCCAGTCCAGTCCAACCCAACCCAAACGTGCTTAATTATTTGTCAAACTACATAGTCGGGATGGTATGATTTGTATGAATTAGTTTGGATCCGTCGGTAGATGGACTTTTTTCACAAACCTAGGTACTTAGGTATGACAAAAGTTGCCCCTAATAATATTCAATGACCATGAATTATTGGGCTCCCCTTAAATGTATCCTTTATTAATCAAGGGTAGCACAATTAGGTTATCTTTCTAGTAGTAATAAATTTTTAACTTAATTCATGAAGGAGGATGACAAGGGTGTGGAGGGAGAGAGGGGGTCCGATATGATGATGAGGTGGGAGTGACGTCACATATTAGCTATCAGTGGGAGGGCCGCGGTTGATGGAGAAATTTTTGGGTGTCGGGTGGGTACCAAGTCACCCGATTGATGTGGTGTTGAGCACCTATATTCAGGCCGTTAAAAAATGTGTTGGACGCCGCATATTAAAACACTTTCTCTCCTCTCACCCCACCACACTCTGTCCTCTTTCTCTCTCCTTTTTTTTTTTCTCCGAATCTGAACCGTTCAAAATCGAAATGAACGATCAAAATGCGCCGAACGAACACCATATGATACCGCTAGGGTTGATGCCTTGGGGTATCCCGTAGTGGTCGGAGGGAAGCTTCCTTATTAATCTCTAGCTTGACAAAAATGTCAAACAATTGACAACAGACTTCTCAGAACGTTACCCAATCTTTCTATCGCTTCCATTCCAATTGACAGCTAGCTAGTTACACTTGTGGGTCCCAAATTGAGGAAAATCATTCGGTGCATTTTGAAATTCCACCACTATTGGAGAGAGAACCAGTGGATCACACAGAAAGTGATAGATAAGAATGGAGGATTATGCCAAGCACTCTCGCAAAGTAGCCGATTCAGTCGTTCATCTCGATAATTGACGGTTTAAATTTGTATGTGCTCAAATTCATTTTGAGCTGTTTGTGCCGAGATGAATAGTCAAATCAATCACTTGGTACCGCTTTACATGGATGCCACTCGACAGCCCCGTTTCCACTGTCTTTTTCATCTATAATTTATTGCTTTTGAAAAAAATTTCTCGTCCACTAAAACTTTTTTCCGCATTCATTCTGCCTTTGAAATCTCTCCATTTCTCATGTATCATTTTTAAGTTATAGTTTAGTAGAAACAACTTAGTACAAAGCATACTCCATTAATTTACAAGAAAGTAGTACTCGTTCATAATTAACTTTAAGCTTAGCAGAAACGTCCCCGCGTGTGGACCACAATAAATTGATCATCTTTTTCTATTCGTCAGAGGTCTGAAGACCCTCACTTACAAAAAAAAAAAAAAAAAGTTGTTACGCGGGTTGCTCTATCCTCCACCCTTCTTGTTGAGCAAGGAAAGAAAAGTGGCCAATTATTGCGGTTGATTTTCACCACTCCATGCATTAATGGATCCATTCAAAATAAATTAAAAGAGTAATGGATAATATTCACCAACATTTTCTTTTTTAAACATAATCGCAAAAAATTAAGTCCATGGTAGCAAAAACATAATATTCATCCAGCACTTTCGCTTGATGGACTTCCCCTCTACTGAAGCCTATGAATTCCTCTTAGATCTTGTATTGGTTTTTTCTCGATTCATCCATTATCGAGTTCTACTAATAATTTTTTTTTTGTTGCCGATCAAAAAAATAATCGGGCGGCGCCGCCACAACAAATATGTCAAAGGCGAGACTGAACTTGATTGGCTTTCGCCAGCTATTAGTAGCATCGGATAGAAGCGATACATTACTGATCTTGACTTAATAATAATAATAATACTAATACGTAAAACGTAAATAGAATATGATAACTGAGGAAACTAGTGAGTCATGATCATTGTGAGGCATGCTGTCATCAAAAAATTACAACAAATAGAATCAGGGACGGAACCAGGATTTCTTAAACGTGGGGGTCGAATTATGAACAACAAATTTTGAAATTTCAAGGTTCAAGAATTTGATAATTTATTTGGTTTGGGTTTTCAAGGAGATTTTTTTTGGATAATGAGTGGAGAGAGATAGAAAGAAATGAGAGTAATAATTAAAAAAAAATTGATTGGAGACAATGTGCAGAGAGAGAGGTTGGATTTTGGGACCCAAAACGAACATAGTCTAAAGTATTTAAATGTCCAAATAACACCCAATACAAAATATATAGACATATAGTTGCTCTTACCAAACAAAAAATAAATAATCTTAATATTATTTTTAAAAAAAATACTCTGAAACCACGTGGGGGCCAAGGCCCCCCATAAGCCTCCTACATGGCTCCGTCTTTGAATAGAAAACAAACATTGTGATACAGCTCTAAAAACATACTTGCGAGTGCGATATCGAATGTTATAAAAGACTTAATTGAAGCTAACTAGCCCTCCTAACACCAATTGATTTTAGGAGAGATAGTGAAAAAACGGTTCGATAATTATACTTTTAATTGAGATCGATCGTAAACACGATCTCTTTCCTTCTACCTTAATGGCTAATCCTAGTTGCCAAGTTGGTGATCCATCCAATCGCACGTCTCTCTCCAAACGATATTTATTCGCCAAGTCTAGCCCACTAAACCGTCATGGTACAGCTAGCTCAATGTCTCAGTTTGGCTGGCTCATATATATACCCATGCATGATGCATCTATATATGACCTAGCCATATATACTACTTGTCGATCATACTAAAATGGAGCCCACATGGTATGAGCAGGGAGGGGTCAGTAGGGGTGGTCGCTCCTGCAAAAAGAAAAAGAAATACTACTATTATATGTAAAAAAAAAAATTTCTATGAAAGTATATAGGCTCGTCCCTACGTGGTGAAATTCCTACCTCCGCCCCTGGGTATGAGGTCTACATGCATGTGAGAAAATTGTGGTTTGAGCCGGAGTCGGTGGATGCGTACATAACGTTTGGAGGGCGTGTGTTAATTAATAAGCGTAATCCTAAGGGGACTGACAGAATTCATACCAATGGGGTACCGATGAGTACGCGGGGCTCACTCTAATTCCTGCACGGATGATCCAAGCCGTTCAATAATTTTTCTAAGAAAACTGAGCGGGCCCGTAGAAACTAGCTCAATCCGATACGTATAAGTGCTCGATCCAATCATTTATTTTAGGATCTTTTTTTTAAAAATTATTGAACAGCTCGAATTATCCGTGGAGATCCGGAATGGACCCTGCGTGCTCTTCGGTACCCCATCGGTACATGACTTCTTCAATCGGTAGCTTAGATGGGTTCGAGTTAATTAATAATGCTTCACGTGAGACGGCTTCTCTTTCTCATTCGGGTTAGGGCCGCACCACTTTCTACGATTATAGTAATGACTGTGGGCTGGCTCCAAATTAATTGGTGAGAGCTTCCGTATATAGTATAACCAATTAACGCTTATTAATTAAATTAAAATAAATACTCTGTTTAAAATAGCCTCAACTACTACTTGAGGAAACTCAGCTTCCATTTCTGGCTTTCTGACGTAACTCTCTTTTTCTGCCTTGTGACCAATAAATCGCTGCCAAGTTAAGTTAGCTTAATTACCAAGAGAATTAAGAGTGAGAGATTATCCAACACTTTTGGCGTATATTGTTTCCCTCTCTCTTCTAAATAATAGCGTGCGGGATTCATATACGTACTTAGTGGTGCAATAATACGTCTGAAGTACGGATGGAATACCGTTCAATTAATGGAAATTAAGGCGGTTCTCGATTGGCCTTCACATAGAACCTAAGGATGGGTTAAAACTTTGATATTATTGGTTCTTAGTCAATTTTGATTAGTTTACAATTAGATCTTTGAAATTAATCATTTGTTCTGACGAGAAGAATATATGGAAAAACATATAAATACGAACAACGAATTAAAAAAAACTCCTACAAAATGAACAAAAAGACAGTAATTAAAAATGTGATTTTTAATTTCTTCTGTCTTCGGTGAATTTTCAGTCATAATTTAATTTGTAATTTTCAATGCGGATCTACATAAATCAAATACTATATAATAAAAAAAAGGCAAGAATAAAATTTTTGGCCAAACTATCTCTATCTCTATCCCTATCTCAGGGTAAGGACTGCGTTGAGAAGGCAGAATATTCGAGACTGACTATTACCAGAAATATTCTTAATTTTTTGATTAAGAGACCCAATCAAATTAAACTTTAATTATCACAAGACTATTTAATTAATTAATTATTAAATATGTTGGCATATCTTCAAACCAAAGGACTTCTGTATGGTTTCCGTGCGTAGGCACTTATACATGTATTGTATGCTTCTGAGAAACTACTAGTTATACTAATTAATTAAGTTATTAATTAATAAGTTGCTGGGCCGTTTCTAAATATTCTGAAATTGACAAAGTCATGATCTGTTTTTGGTTATGAATTATTAGGTTCCATTTACATAGTATTTTCCTAATTCCAAGAGCAAGACTTTTGCGGCACTTAAATAATTCCCCTACTAATTAAACTGATTATTATATATTAACCCCAAGGTTGGCCTAATTAATGGTCAAGGCTTGTGATTTAGGGGCTTTCTCCATCCAAAGATCTCAAATTTGAAAATTTTCAGGTGTTATTAACTTCTTTAATTGAAACCCCTGCAAGTGAATAATGTGTAGAGGTGTAAACGAGCTGAGCCTGACTAATTTACTTAATGAGCCATTTTAAACGAGCAAAGCTTTTGTGAGCCGAGCCGAGTTTTTGAGTGTCAAGTTTAGCTCGTTTATAGTAAACGCATCAAAAACTCGAGTTTGAGTTCGGCTCGATTACTAAATGAGTCGAGCCAAGCACCGAGTTGCTCGCGAGTAGCTCGGTTAATTTGCATTTCTAACGGTGGGCCAAAAAAAAAAAAAACGAGGGGCTTGTAATCTTGTTCGGGCATCGGAATGGTCAAAAAAAAAAAAAACTGAATAATTATTGGACTAATGAGTTGTTAGGTATGTTCGGTTTAAGCTTTATGGAGCAGTTTTTTTTTTTAATCATATCATAACAAAAGGGTGACGCAATCCCATGAATACCGTTCATAAATAGTGACGAAAATACTCCCTAGAAAGCATGGTCCCACCCACCGGCCCCCACCCAACAACGGAGAAAGCATAAAATCATTTCTCCTTTTTCACACTAGTCTTTTTTGTCCAAAACCACTAGCAGAGACGTGGAGGTGATGATGAGAGAGAAAGAGAGGTGATCAAAGCTAAGGATCCCCACAGGCCCACGCACACACGCAGAAAAAGCATCGTTACGAGATGCACGAAAGCCTCTAACAATTACACATTCTTTTCGTCTCGATTTGTTTGTTTACGAGTATTTTTTTAATGTTAGATATGACGAAATATTTGTCTAGTTTGGCAAATTAATGAACCAAATTCTATGCAATTTACTCTTTTTGCCCTTTCTTTTTTCAATCTAAGTGACTCTATCTATAAACGCCTACGTTAGTGTGAACGACTTATTAATTTGTGTGAACCAAATTCTATGCCATTTACTTTTTTGTCCCTTCTCTTTTCGAAAAGTTGAAGGAAATTTTTTTTTTTTATTTGAAACTTCTAAGCTTTAAAAGTGCAGTGCAATAGTTGTCTCTCCCTAAAGAGTTAAATTTTCCAAAATGAACAACTTAAAATGGGATGGATGGAATATTTTTGTGGAGCCTAAGGGCATGGTCTTCATATTTTTTTCACCAGTATTAGTTATTTTTTGTAATTTTTTATTTAAGTTTTTGCTGTAAATTTAAGGATTAATAATTCGCATTGACAAATAAATCAGAAAAGTATAAAATTGGTATTTTTTGTATTTAGTGATTTTTCGTTGTTGCTTTTGGTCGCAATCATTTGCTTTTTAGACTTTTTCACTTACAAATGATTAACTTAAAAAATATAATATAAAAAATTCAGAAAAAGACGAACAAAAATACCAAATACAAAAATTTAGAAAGAACAAATACAAAAGCCTAAGCTAAGGTGGTGTTCTTCTAAATAAGCCATTGGCTTTCCCGCAAAAAATGAGGCAAACAAAACCACATAAAGACGAAAATAAGCTAATAAGCCAACTTTTTCGTCTTTATTCAAAAAAATTGGATTTCGGTCAAAATTTTTTACTTTTTAGATTTCTCTCGTCGTGAGGATACAATAATTCCCAAAAAATTGACAATAAGCCACGTGATACGAAAAAAATTTGAATAAGAACAAAAAATAAGCCATTTTGGCTTATTTGTCGGAACACCCCCTAAATGTGTAGTTTTCTTTTCTTTGTCTATAGCTTTAACTCAGGGGTGTTCCACCAAGCCTTCTTTTTGAAAAAGTTCTTTTTCTTTAATTTTCAAACTCAAATATAATGAAAATAAAAAATAATTTTTTGATTTTTTTTGCACCGTATAAAAGATTTCAATTAAATCTATCAAATAAGATACATATTGGTAGAAAAATTGTTTGCGTAAAAACATAATTTTTGAGCTTGAAATTACCTTTCTTTTCCAAAAAGTTTTTTTTTTTTAGAAACTGGAACACCACCTCAGTTCCCTTGCTAATGAATGTTGTGATTGATAACTCCATAGATTAGTTGGAGTGTGTATAAATTGACAGTATTCCTATTTTTTTTAAGTATTTATTTTTTAAATTAAAAATAATATATTGTGAGAGAATGACCTTTCTCGTAAAATAGGAATGAAAAGAATCAGGAACGGCCTTGAATAATTACTCCAAATACGTGGTGGACACAGTAAAACATACAAATAAACAACTCATAAGCATTCTGATCCCAAAATTTTTTTTAAAAAAAACCCTCATAAGCTCGAGGCTTACTCCAGAAGCGGCTTGCAGGCTACGAATCTTAACCCCCCCTCTCTCTCTCTCTCTCTATTTAAGCTCCTTCTCCCCCTCCTTTTTCTTCTTTGTTAGCTATCGTCTTCACAAAAAAAGCGCAAAAAAGTCTCCTTTCTCATCCTCAAGTTGGTAGCTAGATATTTTCTCTCTCTTCCCTCTCTCTCTCTCTCTCTCTCTCTCATAGTTTGAGCAATTCAAGAAGGTGGTGCAAGTCTAGCAGCTAGGCATGGAAGGACCATCATCGATAATATTGCAGAACGTCGGCGACGATCAAGAGGACTATAACATGGATTTGCCACCGGGTTTCCGATTCCACCCCACCGACGAGGAAATCATTTCTCACTACCTCACGAGGAAGGTGATGAACGGCAGCTTCAGTGCAATAGCCGTCGGAGAAGTAGATCTCAATAAGTGCGAACCGTGGGATTTACCTAGTAAGTTCTGAATTATAAACTTCTATTACAAGGTTTCGTTTTTTTTTTTTTTTATTCCCTTTTTCGTCTGAATTTTCATGGTCTTTTAGATCTATTTTTTTTCCTGAATTTTTCTCAGATTTGCCTTCGATTTTTTTTTTGGATGATTATTCGTTTTGATAAATGAAACTTAGAAAGTCCATAATTATCACCAGTAATCGTAAAAACAAAAAAATTTAGAAAAATTATATTAGTTCTTTATGTCCTTTAGAGCCATCTTATCTAAACTTTTTTAAACTTAAAAAGTATATAATTTTGACAAGTAATCCTAAAAGCAAAAAAGTTTTAAAAGAATACAGTCCTTTATGGTCTTTAGAATTGCTTTATCTGAACTTTTTTCATCTTTTTTTTTTTTGGAACTTCATTTCGTATCTTTTAGCTTTTTCAATTAATATGGCGTATATTATACGTATGTTCAAAAAAAAAAAAATTTTAATATGGGTTATACGATTGCTCAATTTCAATAATTCTGACAAAAAACTAAACAAAAAAATTAGTAAACTATCGACTAATTAAAAAAATTTAAAGTTAGGCCCAAACTAAGCCTTACCTTAATTAAAGAAATGTGTGTGTGCAGAGAAAGCGAAGATGGGGGAGAAGGAATGGTACTTCTTTTGCCAGAGAGACCGGAAGTATCCGACGGGGATGAGAACGAACAGGGCGACGGAATCCGGGTATTGGAAGGCCACCGGAAAAGACAAGGAGATTTACAAAAAGGGTAGAGGTGGTTCTCTGGTCGGAATGAAGAAGACTCTTGTTTTCTACAAAGGGAGAGCTCCCAAAGGAGAGAAAACCAATTGGGTCATGCATGAATACAGGCTTGAAGGCCAATACTCTTACTATAACTTCCCTAAACCTGCAAAGGTATACCAAAAGATCGATGATCCGATCCTCTTTACTTAATTATCATCTTCTTTTTCTTTTTTCCTCTATATATAATTGCCCCGAGAAATTTAGCAACTGGGCTCGTTTGATTCGCCAGCTTAATCGCTTGCTTGGTTATATTTAAGCAACAACAAGCAAGGAAATAATTTATCTCAAGCTATAGGAGCCTATCCGTTTTTCTTGTGTAGTTCCCGATAAGAATAAAAGTAAAAAGCATGTCAGAAAGAGAATGATTTTAGCACTGTATTTTTATGTAGCTGCGTTTTTTTTTTTTTCTTATTCACGCAAAATTATAAAATTCTCTTTCATAAATTTTCTTTGTACAAATAAAGGGTAGAACATCATAACTGTATATGAATAAAAAATTAAAAAAGGAATATATGGTTTGGATAAAGAAGAGAGAGTGTTAAAAACAATTCCCAATTAATCAAACAAGAATATTGTTTATTCTTCGAATTAATCGATCATAATTTTATTTATTCTTGTTTGCAGGATGAATGGGTGG
>BPLS01022413.1:0-10015 GCA_019656275.1 Rhododendron kiyosumense
ACGCCCCAACCACCACAAGTCATTTTGATCCACAAGTCACATCGCATGGCTCAAAATGCTTAAATCTAAGGTATTAGTAGTAACTCACATGGTTTGTTACCCAAGATCATCCATTTAGATTTCTGATGTGAGATAAGGTGTTACAATAGCTGCGAGGGGTTGAGCACTAAAATCACCAATACTAACCAAATCCAAAGTCCAAGGCCCACATAGTCTACACGGATCGCTCTAGTGCCATCTGTAACACCCCAAGCAGATCACCGGCCCAGTACCTTGATTTTGATCCACAAACCGCAGCACATGGCCTAAAATACTTAAGCTCAAGGTACTAATAGTAGCCTACATGATTTGTTATATTTATTCTCAAGATCATCCATGTATCCGATGTGGGACGGGGTGTTACGAAACATAAGCTATTAAATTTTTTTTCCTTTCAATTGTTGTGCATACCATGGGTTGATGCTAGTATTGTGTGTAAAGCAAGAAGATTTCCCATACAATACCAAGTGTTATCGTTGCCAATTAGTTCTCTACCTTCTGCTCCATGTATTTGGATTAGAGCGCTGATGTTCATGATTTGTATTGTTTTGGAAATCAGCCTGTGAAACCAGAGTTGTGATGGAAATTGCATACTGTTTCTGATACGTTTTCATTTCTTCCATGCATGCAAGTGAAACGGACGCCAATTTATAATTTTCTATTTCTCTGTCTCTCTCTATCCCTGTCCTTATCGCCACCTCCAAGTCTTGTGTGCATGACAGCATATGAGCACATTTTGTACAGCAGAAGTCTCAGCTGTTTGGAGATCCTATTTCCATGATCTTTGTACTACTATATCGCAGGTACGTGCGACATGGATTCAAACCGTTGGTGGAAGGAGACAAGTGTACCGAGAAAAGGCCTTGATGATTCCTCAGTCACTGGACCGGGAATTGTACTTGATGAACGTTGTACATGCAGTGGATTTTAAGTTTTAACAGAGACCAGAAAGGCCACGGCAGAGTAAGAAGGCGGCCGGCATCACTGTTCATACAGATATGTAGCTGTGCTTACGTGCACCATCTGAGTGTAGACTCGATATGATTTCTCTGGTACGGCGTGCATTGCAGTCATTTTTACCCGAATGATTTCTTTGTTCATTTGTAGCATTGGTTCTGCTATTACCCTGTTTGCATATGTCAGGGTATAGCTTGATGTAGACGATTTTTCAATTGTATAGCCTTTTTTTTTTTTTCAAGTGGGGGATAGTGAAGGAGCAATCAACCAAAGGTTGATACCAAAAGGGACTAAGGCCAAACTCCAAAAAACGGGCCAAGCCCGAACACTTAAGGGCCATAAGTGCCCAGATCTGAAAATACAGCCCAAAAAACAAAACCGTAGTCCAAATGGGCTTCACCCAAAATGGGAACACCACGCCATCCGCAGCTTCCAACTTGCTGTTAAGCAGATCCGATTATACCAAGTTATAATAATCGGTGGGAGACGCGTACCTCGCCTAAAACTGAGCCGTCGGGGAACACCACGCCGTTAAGCCAAATCAGCGCACCCAACAATAGCACCGGCTGGCTCCCGGAAAGCCAAGGGTCGGCAAAGCCTGAGGGAGGAAACCAGGGCCGGCCACGGGGTAAGCCCCGCAAGCCAGCCGACTCAGGCAACCCCCGGCAAGGGGCAACCAAAATATATATATATATATATATATATATATATATATGTATACAAAAAAAAATTAGAAATTCAGCAAAAAAATATATTTAAAGACAACCAAGCAGAAAATTAGACTTGGGCAACCCAAATGTCGGGGCCAGCACTGGAGGAAACGGTTATTTTCAAGTCATAGATGTATTGGTTCTTTGGTTGAGGTTGAGATCTGCTAGCCCTTTTAATTTTAGCATGAGAAAGATGAGACCCGGAAGATGTTTAATTGCGAGATGTTGCTGGGTTGTTTGTTTAATAGGATGACTCGCAAGTGTTATGTTTGCTTTGTGCTGCTACTACTACTTAAAGTTATAAGTTAACAGGGTTCAATTCTCTGCACCTTTGTTTAGACGAGGGGTTTTTTTGCCAAACCACGTGAGCGTTTGAAACAAATAATCGAACAACGCTAGCAAGCTTCAAACCGCCACCACATGCACGCGTGGAAAAAGAAAAACCCTACCACTCAAACAAGACTTCGATCTTACTATGTTTCAGGAGGGTCACGTGACCCTTTTGTGCTTTAACTGGATTCGCCCCTGTAACACGGTATCAATCAAAACTCGTTTGAGATACTGGAATCACAAAGAAGTCAAAGCTCGTTTATGAAGACAATACTGGGGGCTGATAAACTTTTATGCAGAAAGATTATCAAAATAGTATCAATTACCCGAGCACCTCCATACTTCAAACGGGTGCATTCAATTTTGGTGAAGGCCCAATAACTAACCAAGCTAATCGAGCTCAATAAAAAATTGTTACAACAAACCAAGCTACTTGGGCTCAATACACCATGACTCGTTAAAAATTTGCTTGAAATTTGAAATTTGAAATTTGTCAAAATTTCAAACCAAATTCCTATTATCATTTCATGACATGTGTTCTGACAAAAGAATCCTCCCCCTTCTATTGCGTGCCCATGGGAGAGACTGAGAGTCACGCGACTCATGTGACATGTCCGTGGAATTGAATTCCTTACTTTGGATAGGCACTGACCAAACAAAAGTGCTACGTAGAAAGAAATGTTATTCAAAAATGACCCGAAATATACTATTTATGACCGATTGTAAAAGACTGACGTATTTATGATTGATCATAAATAGTGTATTCCGAATTATTTCAGATAAAATTTCTTTGTATATAACATCTCCTGCGACCAAATTGTCCTCAAGCATTCAAAGGCCGAAAAAATGAGGTCGGATGGGGAGATATACAGAGAGCAAAAATCAAATCCTCAAACAAGACTCAACTCATAGGTTTCGTACCTTTGAAACCTTGGTAAAAGTAACACTCTCCCAGTTAGAGAGGATTCCACATTAGGAAAAGAGTTTCATTGAAAAAATAAATATTCAGAGTCCCGACATTAGTCGATGTGAACGTAAACTGGCCCGTATCTGATAATCAAAATATTATGAAGTCTCATGTAGCATGAATAAATTCGTGTATAAGAAATTTCCATGCTCTGTCATCCAAAAAAATTTAATTTCAGGTGGTAATTTTCAACTAGAGCATTTAAATATCATTTCGAAATTGGAATCGAAATAGAAACCTTTGACCTAGTCTTTTTACTTTCTCAAATTTTCATTGTGACGGGCGCTTCCATTTTTTTTAATCCTCTCCCCTAATCCCAGTATGGATGGCATACCTTTGACCGGATCAGAAAGAGGATTAGTGGATGTTCGCACCCCTGATCACTCCGGACCGTCGAACTAAAAAGAAAGATTCTTACATACTCTGTCTCCTGCTTTACATGCTTGCATGAGTCATGAAGGAATGACGTGTTCACAACGGTTGAATATTGAATGTTTCCAAATTAAATTAAGAACTTCATCATCAACGACCCATTGAATTTTCTAAACCGCTTATTTATTAAACACACAAAGCACCACGTTAACGGTCAAAATCCCTTCAAAATAGACACCAGAAAAACTTCAACTTCTTACATAGAAATAGCCCCCACTCCTTCCAAGTATTCTTCATAATCTACCAACATGGACTCTTTAATTGCCTTCTCCAATTACTATAGCAAAATGAGAACTATAAACGTTGCCTTAGCCATTTTAGTAGTACTTTTTCTTCTAACCATATTCAAACCACATGAAGCAGCTAGAATCTTGGATGATGAAGAAGAGGTGTTGATGAAGAGTGAGAGTTTGCTTTTACAGTCTCTGGCTCTGTAGAGGGTTCCTGTGACCCCCTCGCATCCAAGTCCCGACACCCACATTCCCGCAAGCACCCTCAGCCAGAAAGGCTTTGCCGGCCAGGTGATGTACCCACACCACATGGTTCAATTTGGTGTGGCCACAAATTAATTGCCCAAAAAACCCACCCAAAGGGCATTGACAATGTTGCAAGAGATACATTTACGTCAGTGTTAGAACATGTGTGAACGTTAAGTTCCACATTGGATAAACAAAAAAAGAGCTGGATATTAATATACAATTGGATGGCTCACCACTTACAAGGCTTAGCCTTTTAAGTGGATATCATTCAGTGTATATTGAGCCCAAGTAATGTGATGGACTCTTTGCCGGTACTCCCATACAAATTGGGCCTTGAACACGCAGTTGTGGGTCGATGCATAGGACGAACTCCCTACAAATGGTATCAGAGCCGTTGGTTGACGATCTATGGGAAGACTCTCAGCGCACCATTGAATGGGTTTGCACAGAAGACACTCGTGAAACGGTATAAAGTCCAAAAGGTGACTCCCGATGAAGCAAGGTGGCTCGATGTTGGAGTGCTGTATTGGATGGCTCATTGTCGATGGAGTTAACTCGTCGGGGAGCAAGGTGCTGATGAATGAGCACGTTGGCTCTCAATGGAGTTCTCGTCGGGGAGCATGGTGCCAGTGACTAGGCACGTTGGCTCTCAATTGAGATGACTCTGAATCGATTGAGTGGGTGCAGAATAAGCCCAGTTCGGGAGATAGGGTTGAGAGTATTAGATCAGAATTAAGGGGGAGCTTGGATGCAGAGAGAGGTTAAGGCCCAATGTTCGGTTCACACATGAGGGGGAGATTTGTTAGAACATGTGTGAACGTTGAGTCCCATATTGGATAAATAGAAAAAGAGTTGGACATTAATTAATATACAATTGGATGGCTCACCACTTACAAGGCTTAGCCTTTTAAGTCGATATGGGTTATTCAATGTATATTGGGCCCAAGTAATGTGGTGGACTCTTTGCCGTTACTCCCATACAAATTGAGCCTTGAGCACGCAGTGGCAGATCGATGCATCGGACGAACTCCCTACAAGTCAGAAGTCAGAAAATTCTAATGTGATTATAGACCAGAATAAGACTGGTGCAAATCAAAATTGTAGGCTTTAGTATTTCACTCCATTCATAATATTTCTATTTGTTGTGTGTATAAATACATAGAGCTCTGATGTAAGACATGGACAGGGCAAGAAGATATGCTTCTGGTTTGTGTTCTGGTTATGTTGACAAGGAAAGAGCAAATTGATTTCCCAAGTCTTTGTTTCTTGCTGAATTGTAGTTGCATGTCACTTTTCTTAGTATTGAATCAAGATTCAAGAGCAAATTACATTGTGTTCTTTTGAAATACTTGGGGTGTTTTTTGAATCGATAATTGTATACTTCAACCATTATCTACGAGGCCGGGATAATGGCAAAAATTAAAAGTTAGGAGTGGTATGGAGGATGAGATTATGGAGACGAGCTTTACCCCTATGTTATGAGAGATGGTATCTCAGAACTTTCTAGTAATCCTTCTAGTCATTGTTATCGCGGCTCTCGACCCATAGATCATTACCTGGTGTGGAGGCAGCGTGGAGGCGATGGTGGTAGTGGTGACGTGGTGGTGGCAGCATGGTGGTGGCGGCGGCGGTGGCATCATGGTGGTGGTGGTGGCGATAGCGTCGTGGTGGTGGTGGTGGTGGCGGTGTGGCGGTAGTGGTGGTGGTGGTGGTATTTTTGTCTCTCTTCAATCGCCTTTTTTTTTACAAGGGGTTTTTTTTTCAACAAAATACTAAAGAGGACCTTCTAGGCTATAGGCTATTTGAACAGGATCTAGTGGGCTATTCTGCACCCAAGGTGGACCAGCCAGGAAGTTTCCCATACTCAAATAACTCAAAAGGCCAAAAACGCCCGGATCAAACAATAAACAATAAGGCCTCAAACAATAAGGCCAGCCCAAAGAAAACCCAAAACCTAGCTAGTCCTTAGAGAGACATTGCTGCCTACTGATCTGACAGATCAACCACCACCAAAATCCACCTAGCCACCCCAACGGAGATGCATCTCGGAACCCAAACACACCAACGGAAATTTCATATTGTTTCAGATGCGTTTTATTTTCTTCCATATATGCATGCAAGTAAAACACAACGCCAAGTTATAGTTTCTATTTCCCTCTCTATCCCGGCCTATCCCCACCTTCAAGTCTTGCGTGCCGTTGATGATTTATCGGTCGGTTTCGTCTCATTGGACGGGGAGTGATGAACCTTGTACGTACATGCAGGGCCGGTCTTGGGCTAAAGTCCAAGGTGCGGTCACTTTAAACCTCAAAATTTGAATAAAAATTAGGGCCTCATTTTCTATAGACAAATGTACATATATGATATATAAAATGTTCCTTGTTTCAATGTAGAAAGGCATTTGTCACTAGTGATGCGTGCAAAGACTTTAAAGCAAGGGGTCTTTAGTTCAAGTCTTGGGAGGGACCTCTCGTAATATTAATTTTTGCCTTATTATACTATAGGATTACTTACGGTACCACTTTTATATACTATATAAGTTTTTGAGAAATTTTTGTTATTCTCTTTTTGTTTGTTGTAATCTTACTTTTAATATCAAATTCACAAAAAAATCACTGTCGACAATAAATAAACCAAAATAATTTGTTTTCACTCAACAAACTTTGATAAAAAAGAAGAGAGGTTAAAATTAATTATTTTTTATTGCTAAAAATAGTATTATTACAAGAGTAAAGTTAATAATATGATTAGCTAGAGAAAATGAATAATGTAAGTAATACTTCATTGTGTTTGTTTTATTTTTTTCTAATTGTAAAAGAATTTTAAAGTTTATTTTAGTTAGAGACTAAAAATACCATGTTTTATTTTTTATCTGTATTAGTCACCTATAATGAATTTTTTTTTTTTTAACAATAACCTAAGGCCTCCATTAAAAATTTGCTTTAGAAATTTGCTTTAGGCCTCGAAAATGTCAGGACCGGCCCTGCGTACATGCGGTGGATTTAACAGAGACCAAAAGGCCACGGCAGAATAAGAAGGCAGCGTCACTGTTCATACAAATATATATACTTAGGCTCCGTTCCAGAAACCTTCTTAAAAAATAAGTACTTATTTTGCCACTTCTCAAAGAAAAAATAAGAATGTTTGTTCCACAAAATCCAAATAAGCAGCTTATTTTACATTTTCAAACTCAAAAATAACCTAAATGAGAAATAATTTTTCAATTTTTTTTACACCGTATTAAAAATCTCAATGAGATCTATCAAACAAGATCCATATTGATAGAAAAATTATTTGCGTAAGCACATGATTTTTGAGCTTGAAATTTTCTTCTCAAAAAATAAATAATTGTTCAATCTTTTGTGGAACAACTCTTCTTATTAGACAAAAAATAAGAACTTAAACCCGTTCTGAAACGGGGCCTTATAAATTTATAATGTAACAGTACTTATGTGCACCATCTGACTGTAGACCCAATATGATTTCTGTGGTACTACTGCGTGCATCGCTGTCATTTTTCACCTGAATGATTTCCTTTTTCATTTGTAATGTTGGTTCTGCTATTACCCTGTTTGTACACGTCTGGGTATAGCTTGATCTTGCAAACAGTTTTGTTTCCAAGTCATGTCATGTAGGCTGGTAAAGAACTTTCGTGCGCAAATATAGGAAGTCCGAACGCATCTTTTAAGCTCAACACGGCAACAATCAAAGCTTGTTTTGAGATCGAAACTAGAATCATAATAAAGAAGTCGAAGCTCGTTTATGCAAATAATACTCGGGGCCGCTGATAAACTTTTAGGGCAAAGTCCATTTTGATCCCACGTGGTTATCGCCATGTTCGAATACCTCCATTATGGTTTAAAACTGACCACATAATCTACCTGTGGTTTTGAAAATGTGTGGATAGACCTCATGCCGTCATGTTTTCCATCCTTATTAATGGACACAATATTAAAAGACCGATATACCCTTATCATGTCCCTTAATTCTTCTTTTTTTTAAAATCATCCCCTATACCAAAAATTAAATCAAGACCGTTGATATTGTAAATTTTGACGAGTGCTACATCTATGTCAAAATTCAAGTCAATCAAAAAATGAAAAGCTTATGGTCGAATCAATTTTGTTATGAAATTAAAATTTCAAATTTGAATTTATTAAAAATTAGATCACTTGGTTATTAATGTCTGATCGAGATGATTTTTTATAGAGATACTCTATTCTTTAGTTAATATATACATTATGAATGACTCAGATTACATTCTAGAGACGTGTGAGATACACATCCGTTAATATGGATGGAAAACATGACGGCAGGGGGTCTATCTGCACATTTTCAAAACCACGGGTAGGTTATGTGGTCAGTTTTGAACCATGAGAGAGATATTCGCACATGGCGATAACCACAGGGGATGAAACCGGACTTTGCCCAAACTTTTATGTAGAAAGACTGTCAATATCAAATATCAATTAATCACGCACCTAGTCGAATACTTCTATACATCAAACCGGTGCATTCAATTTTGGTGTATGCCCAATAAAGAACCAAGCTACTCGAGCTCAACAAGAATTCGCTGTAACAAACCAAGCTACTTGAGCTCAACAAGAATTCGCTGTAACAAACCAAGCTACTTGAGCTCAATATATCACGACTCGTTAAAAACTTGCTTGATCAAATTCCTATTATCATGTCATGCATGACATGGGTTCCGTACAATTGTATTGCGTGGCCCAGGGAAGACTGAGACTCATGTACGTGACTCATGTCCGTGGAATTGAATTCCTTACTTTGGATAGACTGCCGCGTGAAACCGTAGTACGCATAAGCTGTGACCAAACAAATCGACCGGCCTCAAGCATTCAAAGTCCCAAAAAATGATAATGGGGAGATAGCCAGAGAGCCAAAATCAAATCCTCCAACAAGACTCAACTCATAGGTCTCATTCCTACCTACCTTTGAAACCTAGTAATTGGTAAAAGTAATACTAGGAAAAGAGTTTCATTAAAAAGTTACATATTCGATCAGAGTCTCGAAATTTATTAGTCGATGTGCATGTAAGGTGACCTAGATCCGGTTATCAGAATATTATGAAGTCTCATGTGGCACAAATAAATTAGTACATAAGAAATTTTCATGTTCCCTCATCCAAACGAATTTAATTTTAGGTGGTAATTTTCTACTATAACTTTTAAATAGAGAATAACTTATTCACAAAGGAGCTGTGAATTAATTATACGGAGGTCAATCTCGCGCATTCAAAAGTGTTTTGGACGATATGGATTAAAAATAAACTATAACCGATCAGAGAAATTTATAAGTTTTTTTTTTTTTTGGGGTACTTCAGAATATAGATATTTATAAGTTTAAAAACATATCTCAACCATCAATTGCCAAGACGAACGAATGAGATTGCACGCCTCCATGAATAAGTTATTCTCTTTTAAATATCACTTATGGTTCAAATTTTGAAATTGGAATCGAAATAGAAACCTTTGACCTAGCTCTTTTACTTTCTCAAATTTTCATTGTGAGAGAGATGCTAACATTTTTTTAAATCTTCTCCTCTAATCACATCATTGTCTTTCATGGATGACCTGTCTTTAACCGGATCAGAGAGGGGATTAATCGATATGCGCGGGTCCAGACAACTTTGACCGTCGAACTAAAAAAAAGATTCTTACATCTTTTGTCTCCTGCTTGCATGCGTAATGTTCAAGGGAATGACGTGTTCATAAAGGTTGAAAATTGAACGTTTCCAAATTAAATTACTGTAAAAATTTCTTCATGAACGACCCATTGAATTTTCTAAACTCCTTACTAATTAAACACCCAACCGCCAGGTCCGCCACGTTAAGAGTCAGAATCCCCTTCAAAATGGAAACCACGAAAAAACTTCACAACTTGTGGCATATAAATAGCCCCAACTCCCTCCCAGTATTCTTCATAATCTACCAACATCAGCTAGCTCTTTAATTGCTCTCTTCGATTACTATAGCTGGCAAAATGAGAACTATAAACGTTGCCTTGGCCATTTTAGCTCTACTTTTTCTTCTGACCATATTCAAACCACATGAAGCAGCTAGAATCTTGCATGAACAAGA
>BPLS01022428.1:0-11327 GCA_019656275.1 Rhododendron kiyosumense
AGCAGCCACGAATCCGGCCTATATGTTTCCACACCCACCAGTCAGTATGTAAAGATAAAATAACATTGTTCTTATCTTGTTTCCTTTCTTCCCCAAAATTTTGAACTACACTCACACATGTTATTTATGCTTTAGATAAGTACTACGTCGTCGATTCTGGATACACCAACATGGTAGGGTATCTTGCTCCATACAAAGGACAAAGATATCATAGGGACCATTAGAATGGGGCTAATACAGTATTCGCCACGCCATAAGAGCTATTCAACTATAAGCACTCGTCGTTGAGGAATGTAATCGAAAGATGCTTTTGGGTGTTGAAAGCGAGGTTTCCAATACTCAAGTCAATGCCAAACTATAGCCCAGCCCGTCAGCCGTCAATAGTTACGGCGTGTTGTGTTGTCCACAATATGATCATAATCCACAAAGGGAGAGACGAATATTTCGACAGTTATATGGAAGCAGACGAATGGGAGGGAGATAGTGATGATGACAGTGGTAGTGCCGGCCAAGTAGAGCTTGTCAACACGTCTCCTCACAGTGTGCAAACGATGGGAACGAGGCGGGATGAAATGGCTATTGCTATGTGGAATGCATATTGAATTTCATTCATATGCCTTGTCTGTTTGATTGCATTTTTAACGTTGTACTTTAAAATGGTACGGATTGTAATGTTATTTGTAGGACTTGTAATTTCTGGCCAACCTTCTATCCAAGTTATCTTTTCACCTGAAAGTTTGATGTATGTTTGGAGTTCACTATGCCGGATCTGTCATGTTATGATAAATGTTTCGTGGTGTGTTTCCACAATATTATTTGTTAGATTCATGGGTGCATTTTTATGCTATTGTATTGTTGCTTCTATCTGCTACTGCTGACTGTTGTTGTAGAATTTGTAGTAAGAGTTAATGTGTTGGTTGCTGATGCGTGTATCCCAAATGTATCGGGATACCAAAAAATGATTCTACAAGTAGGATACTTTAATAAACATATCGGATACGTATCCGGAGATTATCCGAGAGTATCGGTATCCGATATGGATACGATATGTCATACGGAGGCCAAAATAGAGTATCCGTGCTTCATACCCTAGAGGGCATGTCCCTAGTTTTGTTTTTACATTTATTTTGTTTCATGTTGCTATATGGTTGATGTGCCCCTGCCATGGCAGCTGGCACCAGGTTACTGCAAATTAATTCGTCTCTGATCGAAGCTTGTTATGGTTGTTGTGTGACTTTCTGAAATAGCTGCTGCTGTGTCGGCTTATTCATACCTCTGTTTGGTTACTGCTTCTGGTTCCAACAGAGCTATTCTGTAACTGCTTCTGTTACAGATTCTGCTCCTGTATACGTATACTTGCTGTTGTAGCTGCTGTTCATTTTATGGGGACTCAAGCACTGCTCTTCCCACAGTGGCTGCTACTGAGCTGTTAATCTCCTGAAGAATCTGGATTCATATTTACTGGTGTGTCCAGTTTGAGAAGTGAAGATGATATCCTTCAAGAATGTGGATTCATATATGTTGCTTCTTGTGAAGATGATAACATGCTGTACCTGTTTCTTTTACAGTTTCGATGTTAAACGGTTGCTATGGCTTCTGATTTCCAGTTATACGGTTGGTGTTTGAATGGTGCACGTTACTGCACTATTTGGCTGTCATGTTCTGCTGCACTATTCGTGCTTAACATATGTTATCTTGTTAGGTGTTTTTCTTCCCTCTTGTAAGATGGACTACAAACACCGTGCTCCATCTAACTCCATGTAGCCAGTTGGCGTAGACAATATTTTGTAATTTTATTTCTTTTTTCTTTTCTGTTCCTCTTGGAGTATGCCCTTTGTAGGCTGTATGTTCGGTTAGCCTCTGTTCAATTTCAAGCTGATTTAACCAAGAAAAAAAAATGGTGAATACGATTGCAGGTCACATTGTGAGGTATCATTTAAAACGCAAATGCATAGCATGGAATTTTATAACGTCATTCATTACATAATTAGTCATTACATACAAAGCATGTAATACATTCATGGCAAATATTTTACATTTCCTAAACTCGCATTTGTCCTTATTAACCAAAAAATGATGCATGCAACTATTACAATCCACCACTTCCATTTGTAGGAGTGTGCTTGGTGTTAAGGGCTTTTGGCATTCTCATTTTGACGGTTGGGGTGAACGAAGCAAAGGCACCAATCATTGAACTGTGGAAATTGCACGCCCCTTGCCATCTTAGCTTCTCGATGATCCTAATAAGTACAAACACACACAAATATAAATTTCGTTTTCACAGTTTCATATTGCAAGTAGATTTGAAAAAAGAAATTACAAAATTATGGCTTACTTGGATGTATGCAATCCACACATCATCTTTGGCCACCACCTTGTGTCGGGTCGGATCCCAATCAAATCCAGGAGCATGAATTAGGTTCATAATTATCTTACAAGTCTGCTTCCACCTCATAATCTTTGTTTGAATATGGAATTCCTCTATAGGAGCGTCGGGAAATTCAACAGCCATGAGACCTTGTAGATAATTCAAGTAACCGGGATTAAAGGTTCCTTGCTCAACATTCCACATCGGCGATTGTATCATGCTTGTAAGGGCCGGAAGCAATCGACTCTCCTCCGCCTCACTCCAAATTTTCCGAGCCATAGAACAAAATTGTTGTATTATTTGTAAGGAACAATTTGTTGGACTTGGAATGAATGAACAATGGAGCTATACCTCCTATTTGTAAGACAATTGAAAAAAATAAAAAATGCATACTATAACCATTCTTAACAAGAAATTACACCAACAATTCAACAAACAAAAAAAGATGCTTACTAACCATTCAGAACAAGAAAATTGGGTATTCACCATTCAAGGAAAAAAATAAGCTATAAAACAAAATTAAAAACTAAAAAGGAAGGCCACCGGTCTGTTTTGTGCCTCCATCACCCGTGCCCACTTTCAGCCCCAAACCCCAACATCACTATTGGATTGACAAAACATCAAGAAATAACCTCACAAATTCATGAACACTGGCAGCCATGGTTTTAAAACCCAACAAAACGTACTGTGAATGTATGCATATAGAGAGAGAGAGAGGGGGGATAGAAGGCTAAAGAATGTATGCATAAGAGCTACCTCAGTGTTTGGGTTTGAACAAATTGAAAAATCCCCAATTTTACAAACCCAAAAATCCCCAATTTCACAAACCAAACCCACTGCACTTCTCTATCGAATAATTATCCGAAAACAACATAAATATTGATAAACGTAGATTTTGAGTTTCCTCTCTTTAGGATAGGTTACCAATCATCTGGTAATTTTAGGAGTTTCCTATTATGAATTGAATTTATCAAAAACAGATCACGTCATCAATTTTCAACTGAACCCTAATAATCGAAGGGGGTTTTCAAAGCCATGAGCCAAATCAGGACTCACTGAGAGAGAGAGAGAGAGAGAGAGAGAGAGAGAGACCTTGGTGGTCGGAAATGGCGTCAGTGGTGTCAGAGAGTTTTTGGTGGTCGATTTTCGCTGCTTATGGTAGTCACCGGAAGTAGAGGGTGAAGCGGTGGTCGTTGGTGTAGGCCTCGCCGGTGGTGTCGTCGCCGTGGAGGAGGCCGTTCTTCTCCCTTTCCGTCTCCACTCTCTCTCTTTCTCCCTCTCCAGGTGCGTCTTCACGGCCTGCTTTGGTTTATTTTTTTTTTATTTTTTTTTGGGCGGGAAGGGGGGCCCTCCATTACAGAATTGTGGGTCCAGCTGTGGACCGATTTTGAAAAACTTTTTTCAAATTGTGATTTGAAAAGTGGCAAAAAATGGAACCGAACACAGCATAAACGTAAGTTTTATAAATACCCAAAGTCTATTAAAATGAGAAAACATCTCAAATCACCTACATAAAACTACCAGTTGGCATTGCATACAGATATGCATTTACTTCATAGTCCTATGTAACGTGTTGCGTTTGAATTTGGCATCAATATGCTCAATATAGGTTTCAGATTTGTTAAAAAGGAGGTAAAACATAAAACAAAGCGTGCCATCATATTTTTTGTTTACTTTGTATTCTTTACGGTAGTTATGTAAATATGGAAGCCTGCAAGCCATGATCAGGACGGTTTGTTTTGGACCAGCGGTTGTACCAAGTTTGTTTGAGAAAACTTCGTCATACTATATAAACAATTCATCAAAAAAGTTTTTCTTTTCTCCTTGTAATTTTATTTTCTAGAAAAAGGAATCTTTAAAGAAGTATACATTTGAGGTCCATTTAGTTTCCTAGGGCCAGCCAAAACCATTTCAGACTTAGCCAAATTTCAATGAGTGAAGTTAATGGAAGAAGACAGGAAACTACCATGTTTAAAGAGACTCGCGGTGAGACCCATGCACATAGAGAAGCAAGAACATAAAATGAAAAGAGTTTGCAAACACACAACTAGAAGTAAACTAGTTTTTTTTTTTTTTTCAAGCAATGTGCACTTTTTTGTGAACTCATCTATCAAAATTTTAATCTTATTTTTTGTAGAGATATTCCATGTGGCGGACTTTACAATATAAACAGCTTGGATCATAGTTTTGGGCTCGAGAAGAGGCCAAAAGTGGGGGTATGGAGAGATATTGAGAGATGGGGTATGGAGGGGAGCTCATCACAAAACACCCTAGGGGAACAAACTGTAAAGTTATTGATTTCCAAATGAAAAAAACAATTTCATAAATGGAATTGTTCAAGGACATGAAAAGACCCAAATGCACCAAAATGAGCAGACTTCTAGTAATGAGAAAAAACCATTTTGATTGAATTAGAGCTACGAAACTTAAGACAACATAGAGTCTTAGCATGACTACAACATAGAGTCTTAGGACAACATATGGTAAAATGCATCGATTTCCTTTTCCCAAAACATCTTGGCATGCTAAAGCCCCTTTAGAATTGGTGCATGCTGATATATGTGGTCCTACTAGGACTCCTTCTCTTAACAACAAAAGATATTTCATTCTTTTTGTTGATGACTTCACTAGAATGATGTGGCTGTATTTTTTGAGTGAAAAGTCAGAAGCCTTCCCGACCTTCCTCCAATTCAAAGCCCTGGTGGAGAA
Organism: Rhododendron kiyosumense; assembly: GCA_019656275.1. Taxonomy (NCBI): domain Eukaryota; kingdom Viridiplantae; phylum Streptophyta; class Magnoliopsida; order Ericales; family Ericaceae; genus Rhododendron; species Rhododendron kiyosumense. The sequence continues at coordinate 5,078 of BPLS01022428.1, forward strand.
GCAAAGCGGATGCGAAATACAAACCCTTCACACAGATCGTGGAGGAGAATTTACCTACACTCCATTCATGAATTATTGCAAAGAAAATGGCATTTAAAGGCAGCTTACTGTTCGGCGTACTCCTCAACAACATGGAGTCGCTGAAAGGAAAAATCGCACCATTGTGGAGATGGCCAAGAGCATGCTGAAAGGCAAAGGTTTGTCGAAAAAATTATGGGCTGGAGCAGTTCATACTGCAAAGTCTATATTCTAAATCGATCTCCTACAAAGGCAGTGCTCAATAAAACTCCGCCTGAAGCATGGAGCAAGAGGAAGCCATTAGTTGATCACTTCAAAGTATTTGGCAGCATGGCTTATGCTTTAAATCAAGGTCAAAATAGGGATAAATTTGATGAGAAATGGCAGAAGTATGTCTTTCTTGGCTATAGCGATGAATCGAAAGGTTATCATCTTCTCAATCCTTCAACCAATCAGCTTGTGATCTCAAGAGATGTTATTTTTGATGAGATGGCAGCATGGCAATGGAGTCTTGAGACAACTCAACCACCTGCTACCTATGATTTTATCGAGCCATTGACAACTCCAAATGAAGTTCCTCATTAGCATTCTCAAAAGGCTAGTATGAGCGCGGGATCACCAAATTCAAGCTATCTAAATCCCGACGCTTATGATTCGAATTCTTCACCTACAAAGGTACGCTCGTTAAGAGATATTTATGAATCATGTGATGTTGCATTTTTTGCATCCGAACCTCAGAATTTTGAGGAGGCAGCTAAACAAGAGGCGTGGATACAAGCAATGAATGAAGAGATTGCGATGATAAAGAAGAACAACACGTGGGAGCTTACAGATTTACCAAAAGGCAAACAAGTGGTTGGTTTGAAGTGGATATACAAAACCAAGTACAAGGAAGACGGTTCTATCCACAAGCATAAGGCTCGATTGGTCGCAAAAGGCTATTCACAACAGCCCGGTGTCAACTACAATGAAACATTTGCTCTAGTGGCGCGGATGGATACAATACGGACTGTTCTTGCTTTGGCAACTCAATTTGAACTGAATGTATTCCAACTCGACATTAAATCTACATTCTTAAATGGAGAATTAGAAGAAGAGGTATACGTCGAGCAACCCCAAGGATATGCAGTAAAAGGAAAAGAAGAAAAAGTCTATCGACTTTGGAAGGCATTATATGGCTTAAAGCGAGCAACTCGGGCATGGAACAGCAGGATTGATGGTTATTTTCACAAAAAGGGTTTCCAAAGAAGCTCTAGTGAATCATCTCTTTATGTAAAGAAAGAAGGTTCTGATTTCTTGGTGGTGTGCTTGTATGTTGATGACTTAATTTACTTTGGCACAAACATGAAGCTGGTTGCAGAATTTAAAAATCAAATGATGAAGGAATTTGAGATGACAGATTTGGGTCTTATGCGATACTTTTTGGGAATGCAAGTTAAGCAAGCCAAAGGGGAAATTTTCTTATCTCAACAAAAGTACATCGAAGACTTGCTTAAAAAGTTCCACATGGAAAATTGCAAATCGGTGGCTACACCTATGGTTCCAAATGAGAAGCTACTACAAAATGATGGAGCAAATCTGGTGGATGCAAAGACTTATAGAAGTTTGGTTGGTTCCTTAATTTATCTAACAAATACTAGACCAGACATTATGTTCTCTGTGAGCTTGATTTCCAGGTACATGAATCAGTCGAGTAAGAACCATTATGCAGCAGCGAAAAGGATACTCTGGTATCTACAAGGAACTAAAAAGCAAGGCATCAAGTTGATGAAACAATCATATCGTAATTTAGTTGGATACACCAACAGTGACTGGGCAAGTTCTCTTGATGATCGCAAGAGAACATCTGGTTATATTTTTTGCCTAGGCTCCAATGTGATTTCATGGAGTTCAAGGAAACAGAAATCTGTGGCAATGTCTTCTTTTGAAGCAGAGTATATCGCCGCAATGGAAGCCGCTTGTGAAGCTGTCTGGTTGAGAAGACTACTCAAAGATTTGCAGCTGGAGCAAAGAGAGTCGACAAGAATATTCTGTGATAACATGTCAGCAATTGCGATGACCAAAAATCTAGTCTTTCATGCTCGGTCAAAACACATTGAGGTTCGCCATCATTTCATTCGAGATTTGATCAGCAAAGAAGAAATTGTTATGGAGTTTATCAACACCAATGACCAGCCAGCAGATATTCTCACCAAAGCAGTGACGTCGGAGAAGCTTGATAAATTCAAGACCCAATTGAAAATTACAAATTAAGAAGGGGTGTTAGAAGTTAATTTGTAATTATCTAGAAGTTTGAAGAAGTCTTGTAGAAAGGTCTAGAATTGGTTAAGTTTAATTGAGTCTTATCTAGAAGTAGGAAGGTCAAGAGTTAGACCTATGTAGAATAAGTCACTTGAAGTTGGAAGGTGAAGAGTTAATATTATCTAGTTACATCAGCAAGTATAAATAGGAGATCCTAATGTAATCTTTGGAAGTAAGTACCAACAATAAAATCCCAGAAAAATACTTCTCTTTGCTGCACCTAAGTACTAGTAAATCTTGGACAAGTCCATCTATAGCTTTCGTTGCACCAACACTTCTCTGCCCTAATATTTTCCCAAAACTCCTCTCAAAGAAGTTGAATTATCCTAGTGGGAGATCTTTCGTGTCCCAAAAATGACATAAATCTTTTTCTTTTCTTTTTTTCTAACCGGGTTTCTAGGATAATTTGCACGCAACCCAACTAATTAATCACGGCCTCCTATAGTTAACAGCCGGACAAATTCTCCAATGGCTTCAAAGTTAGGAATGTTTGGGCTTCCGGGGATTCGAACATGCAACTACATAAAGAGAGTACTTAAATTCAATCATAGTTTGGAATGCAATTTTTTCTAGTTTGGTTCGCATACAACACTTCCAAATACAATCACAGGATTCTCACTACAGATCGAGTAAACTTTGCAACACAAAACCAATGACACAAAACCTTTGCAACACAAAACCCAATAACACAACTACATACACCGAAAAACACACACATCTCACTATAAATCGATTAAACTAACCTGATGAACTGCTGATGGCAATGCCAAAGTTCGAAGCTTGGACGATTGAAGGTATCGTCTCCGGAGTAGACAATTCAAATGGAGGCGAAGGAGGGAGTTGGGGGACCACGTCGGCTGTTGAATGGGAGAGAGTAGGGAGAAGTCTTGAGAGGCTGGGGAGCAATGAAGAATTTCCGCCAGACCAAACCCTAGACCACCGCCGTACCTCAGGAGAATGGAAATGAGGAAAAAAATAGAGAAGGAAAAAAGGAAAGATTGGGACGATCGGGGAAAGGAACGGTGTCGTTTTTTATTCGAAGGGCAAATTTGTCCACTCACATCATGCTTAATACCTCATACCATATATTGGTAATATTGCTTCCAGGTGCCATGTCGTGGTAATTTGGAAACTTCATACCATGGGTTGGTGATATATTCCGGTCTACACTGCCTGTGGGTAATTTTCCCAAAAGGAATTTCTTCCTAGTTGTTGGCTCTAGTATTTTTTTTGGTATTCTTTTATTTTAATAATTTTGTATTTAGTTTATTGTCATAATTTTTATTTTTATTATTCTTCTTGATGAAAGGATGAGACAAGAATAAAAACGTAAACCAAAGTGGGAAAAAAATCATATCGGATGACACTACAAAAAGACATTTGTGTTAGTATTTTTCTGTCTTAAGTGAACCTTTCTATATTTGTTAATTGTAAACTCCCCTCTTTGAGCGTAACTTCTATGATACTTTCAAGTGGTATGGGAGTATCATATTTCTAATAAATATAGACCATTGGATTGAAAATTGGTAAATTACAACTCTTGGATCAAAATTACTAACAAAAATTAGAGTAACTTTGTGAAAAACAAGATGATTTTATAAACTTTTGAAAAAAAAAATTGTAGGATTACTCACCACAAAAACATATTTTATATATCATCGACTAAGGCAACACTTACTATGTTACAAAGCTAAACTTACTGTAAAGTATGACAATACTTACTATAACCGGTTACTTAGGTAACAAGTAACTAATTAAAAAAAATAGCAAGTTACCCTCTCTTTTTTTGGCAGGAAAAATTTTAGAATTTGGGATTTATCTATGCACACCACTTTAAGCTATACACATTATATGTTTTGTCATTTTACTAACATTTGGGGAGCGGGCAATATAGTGTTCAATTATAAATCTAGTTTAAAAGTTTAACTTGGTCTTAGGATATAATTAGAAAAAATAATTGAAAACAAAAAATTATACAAATATTTTTCATAATTTTTAAATAACATTATAAATATATAAAACTAACTTGCTTTTAAATAACCATCTATTATAAACAATATTTAACTAACTTGCTTTTAAATGTTATTGCAAAAACAAAGTACTCATTCAATATTTTGATAATTTAAAATTTTAGTTAATATATATACTATAAATTGACTTTATAAGTTGATGGCTACAATAAAATTCAATGATAAATATTTTTTTAGTAAATATTGAATGATTTAGTAGGATTCTCAATTGAATTAATGGTAGTATTATATATTCAATTTGGTTAATATAGTTTACTGTGATCAATATGACATAATTTGCAAATTTAACGACTAATAGTGTTAGTGCTAATATACTTGACAGTGATCAGTCAACGATGATTGATTCATTTACAATTGATTGATCAGATTATAAGTTGAATCAAGTGATCAAACAATTTGAATCGATTAAAACCATATATAGCAGATTTGGTAGTTAAAAATGATATTGATTGATAGTGATTAGTGAAGATTAATATGTACAATTGGATAGCGTGGACTGACTAATTTGTTTAATTATTCAAGCATTGATTTATCTATTTCAATAATTCAAATAGCATAATTAGAAAACTTCAAAATTGATTACTAGGCGATTAATATTGATTATATACTTGACAAATCAAGTAGTAAAAGTCTTGGTGGTTAACATTGATTACTTGACAAATGTAGGAATAACCACTAAATTGAAATGTCTCATGCATTTAATCCTTTATTTTTATAAATTTTAAAAGTGATTTCATTAAATATAAAGTTAATTCACTTTATTCAATTTACCGTAAAAGTAATACAAACAGATCCTAAGTAAATTTAGAGTGGTAAATATGTAACGCCCCACCTTTTTCAAGATATAAACTCTAAAATACACTATATTTCAAACACTTCTAGGCCCCTATTCTCTCCATAAATAAATTACATCACCAAAATAAATTAAAGCTTCCAACTAAATAATCCTCTAAATACTCCAAAATTATATATAAATTCTCCCAAGACTCTCCAAATAATCATTATATTCCAAAATTATAAATTCTTCCAAGACTCTCCAAATTATAATCATTTTATATATGCTCTGACTCAACTTCCACTAATCCGACTCCACACCTGAAAAAGAAATTATCCGGGAAGCATACAATACAATAGAATAACGAAGCTCATATTCAAGTGGAATTAATAAATGATAATCGACCACCAAGTCGAAGCAACAATCACAAGGGGACTCATACCACGTCCTCCTCAGTACATGACCAGTGACCTTCTCCAATACCTTTCTCATCGAGCCACCCTCGATCCATTCAAGATATTGGACAGGCTATTGGTAAGGTCACTCAATCCCCGTACTAAACAGTTCTATAGCACTCAGCCAATAATATCATATTCAATAACAATTATTCCACTTTTCAAAAGCATTCCATAGAATCGAATAGAAATCACAAGATAATCAAAATGAGTACAAAAATGAGAGTTTAGAAAAGATTCTGAAAGTGAGAAACATATCGTATACTCCCCAAATTACCTCAAATATGTCCAGCTGTTACGTCAACGAATTACATCGTCATGATCAATGCCTTAAAACTTTTCCACGTTCGGACTAAATACACCATTAGCCCACCAATGATTTAAGGCTTCAAATTAATCTTAGTGGTATTCTTACGGCAAATTGCCCACTGCCTAAAGCCCCCAAAACACTCTTGTGACATGAAAGCTATTCTTTCTATATTTTTTCTCCCTCACATTCACGACTCTCTACCATTCACAATTGAAGCAAAACAAGTGAAGTATGGAATTGAGTTGTGGCGAAATGGTTGAAGGGTGGGTGGTATTTATAGGCTAGGAGCCCTCCCTCTCCTCCTCTCCCAACCAGTTCTCTCACTCACTTTAAACTCTCTTAATTTCAAGAGATTTCAAGT